>AWOL01S0040269.1:52982-95887 GCA_000715115.1 Nicotiana otophora
ATCAACTGTGCTCACTGTGGGGGGTGCAGACTCCGGAAGGGCTCCTTCAGCCCAAGCGCTATAATAGACAAATCCAGGCATAAATAAATAAACATAAATATCACTCAGAATCTCTAGTCCATCGGGCTCTCAATGACACGAAAATCAACCCGACATAATGATATGATGTATCAATAAATGACAACAGAGACTCAGATATGATATGTAAGTGACAGATGTGACTGAGTACAAAATTATATTTTAAACAAATAGTTCAACAACAATACGACCCACATGGGTCCTAAAATATATCGGCGTGTAGCCTAAACATGATCTTTAATATGAGTCTCAACTCAATTTCTCTAACACGTGGAGGATATGCAGATAATGACATTTATTTAATTATGCAAATCCACAGAATCAAGTAAGTCATAATTCCTATGATGCACGCCCACACACCCATCACCTAGCAAGTGCGTCATCTTCAAACAATTCATACAATACGTACTTCAGGGATTCCTACACTCAGAATCAAGTTTAGAAGTGTTACTTACCTCAAACCGTGTAATTCCTTACTCCAATATGATTTTGCCTCGTGAATTGATCTCCGAAAGTCTCGTATCTAGCCACAATTAATTTGATTCAGTCAATACAAATTATTGGAATTAATTCCATATGAAAATACCAATTGTCCAACAAAATCCAAAATTGCACTAAAAAATTGCCCGTGGGGCCTACGTCTCGGAACCCGATAAAAGTTACAAAATCCGAAAGCCCATTCAACCACGAGTCAAACCATACCAATTTTACCAAATTTCAATGACAGATCGACCTCCAAATCCTCAATTTAAGGTATAGACAATTTTTACCATTTTCAACCCAATTCACTAATTTTATGATAAAAACAATAATAGATTTATGTATTTTAACCAAAATCGAGTTAGGAATTCTTACTCCAATGTTTTCCTT
This sequence comes from Nicotiana otophora, assembly GCA_000715115.1. NCBI lineage: Eukaryota > Viridiplantae > Streptophyta > Magnoliopsida > Solanales > Solanaceae > Nicotiana > Nicotiana otophora. Next base: position 53,931 of record AWOL01S0040269.1, read on the forward strand.
GAAAAACTCTCAAACAATCGCCTTACCCGAGCTTCCTTGGTCGAAAATTGGAAGAATGAGATGAATTTGGACTTTATTCTTCTGCTTAGGGGTTTGTTCTTAGCATTCGCGACCCACCCCTCGCGTTCGCGATGAACAAATTCCTCAACCGCGATTTCCAAACTCTTCTCAGATAGTCTAGTAAAATGATCATAACATGTTGTACACGACTTCAAATAACAAATGGTTTAACTTTCTGAAAACTACACACCAAGGGCTATAATGTTCATTTGTTGCTCATCTCCAAATTCATCATAGATTACAAGATATAAGCTTCCAAACTCCGCCTTGTACAATAGAGATTTCCAAACTCTTCTCATACAGCCTGTAGTGTATCCACCATAATGGTTTTTACACAACTCCAAATGCCAAATGGCTTACCTTTCTGTAAACTAGACACAAAGGACTATACCTTTTAATTTTGGATTATCTCCAAAGTCCTTATAGATTGCAAGATATGAGACTCCAAAGTCAGACTTGTTCAACAGAGATTTCCTTCTTCGCGAACGTGAAGAACAAAATCCCAGAAGCCAAATCCTTCTTCGCGAACGCGAAGAACAACACCAGACATAAAAAAATCAGCATCCAAAGCATCCCAAAATGATCTGAAAACACCCGAGTCCCCCGGGACCCCAACCAAATATACCAACAAGTCCTAACACATCATACGAACTAAGCCAAAACCTCAAATCACATCAAACAATGCTAAAATTATGAATCATACCCCAATTCAAGCTTAATGAAACAAAAAAAATTCAACTTCTACATTCGATGCTGAAACCTATCAAATCAAGTCCAATTGACCTCACATTTTGCACACAAGTCATAAATGACATAACAACAACAACAACAACAACAACAACCCAGTATAATCCCACTAAGTGGGGTCTGGGGAGGGTAGTGTGTACGCAGACCTTACCCCTACCATGAGGTAGAGAGGCTGTTTCCAATAGACCCTCGGCATCCTTCCCTCCAAGAACTCCCCACCTTGCTCTTGGGGTGACTCGAACTCACAACCTCTTGGTTGGAAGTGGAGGTTGCTTACCATCAGAGCAACCCCTCTTGTCATAACAGAGCTATGAAAATTTCCAGAACTGGATTCCGACTCTGATATCAAAAATCCAACTCCCAGACAAACTTCCACACTTAAATTTCTATTTTAGCCATTTCAAGCCTAATTTAGCAACGAGCTTCCAAATAATTTTTCGGACATGCTCCTAAGTCCAAAATCACCATACGGAGCTATTGGAATCATCAGAACTTTGTTCAGGCATCGTTTACACATAAGTCGATATCCGATCATTATTTTAACTTAAGATTTAAACTTTGGAACTAAGTGATCCAATGCATTCCAAAACTTCACCGAACCCGAACCAATTACCCCGGCAAGTCACACAACAACTGTAAAGCACAAATTGAACAGTAAATGAGGGAACGAGGCTGAAATACTCAAAATAGCCGGCCGGGTCATTACATTCTCCCCCACTTAAACATATGTTCGTCCTCAAACGTGTCAAGAATTATTTCCAAGCCATCACATCACTATTCTATCTAACCACGCACATACCTGGGCTGATCCCTCGTCACCCTATTCCATATAGGTCTGACAACATAACATAAATGAAGATCATTAATTTAACCTTGGCCTGTAAACCTTGGAATTCAATTTTCAACATTCAGAATTTCTTTTCAAGACCTGAATCTCACATATATACATTGTATAAGTCCGAACAAACTATATCAAGACATATCCATAACTCAAGATGTAATCACATGATATATCACATAACTCGCATACTCGCAGCACCATTTCCGATCTCGGTAACTACTCCAAACCAACCAAGTACTATGTTAAACTCTACATTCCATATAACCTTGTTCCAAAACTTTCATATACTATCGATAATAAAAGAAACACGTGAAATCTCATAACCCATTATCAGATCAACAAGTCATGGAGCTCTTTCACCCCAACCAGAACCATAATCACTTTCTAAGCCGACTTTCAATGTCATCCTACCAAATATACCATAATCAAACCTGATAGTACCCATTCTAGGTCCAATGACCATATATTATTAAACACAACTATTCCACAGACATGCCACACCAATAAAATACAAGCCGCAAATTGCGCAATCCGTGTACCCAAAAATGGAAAATGTTTCAAAGAAGAGAACCGTTTCGAAAGTTCAACAAGCACTAATACAACCGAAATGCTATGAGCTCATCATACATGGTAAAACCAAGACACACGAATCTAATAATGATAACCAGCTTTTCTAGAGCTCATATTAACATCATCCGCAATGACAACTCACGTGCTATAGTATCAGTATATGGATCCGCACGGACAACTCACATGCCAATAACATAATCTGTTGGCATGGTCACAGGCCTCCAGTCCAAGCATATCATACAAGAGCAATCAAATAAGTACACATGTATATGATAAATTAAATAAGATTTACATGCTCCTGGACTAGTATAAATAACACTCCATAGAGTAGGCATGTGCAAAGTGTGCTATCACAACTCAAATCGGTAAGTTAACGCAGAAATAGTAACTACCCAATTTATTCAGGAAATTAGCCTCTTTTTAACCTCAACTATAGCACAAATAGTTCTCAACAAAGGTACGAATACGAGAAACGTTATAACTTCATGCTTAACAGTCAACTCTAGGCATATCATAGCCTAAGCATTCTTCCGAGTAGGAATACTTGCCCCGATACCCACACATGGGCTCAAAACCTCACATATATATGCACTCGTAGCGCGCAACTATCACAAAACATTTACGTAACTAGTGCCTCCACTGAGTTTAAATACAATACCCGCCTCAAATAGGCCGCAACCCTGAAATAATATGTTTTTTAGAACTCCCAGTCTTCACTTTCATAGAATACATAAATCACCATAACCGATCCCAACTTCAACACTCGAATGACTAACACATATTTCATGCACGATCACCTCGCGAGGAATACTTCTATAATTCTTCTATGCCACATAGAAAAAATTCGAATGCCATTAGTCTATCAATTATGTGAGTACCGCAATATCAATGAACATTCACAAGTCAAAATACAATGCGCCTTTTGAAATGCGCACCCAGTTCAGGGATTACCAAGCAGTTATAACATTCATTTAAATATCTGAAATTGATCATTCTGTCCAAAATTCGTGATCTTCCTTTCAAGAATGAACTGCCACCTTGTACATGTAAATCTGAATCCTACACAACACACTACATCTATCATGTGAAAAGCACGAGAATCTCATTATAAACTCTGAGTCACTAGCAAATTACATACCCGGTTAGTTACAAACCTTTCTCTTGCTTCTTTCTAAGAGAAAATCACAATACACAACACGTTCGCCATAACAGTAAAAAATATCCGGCTCAAACCATGGTAGAAACCATCAAGAACACTTTGCAATCAATTTGCACATAACCAAGCTATCAGAACTGAATTCCTCTAACTTGACCAAGCCACGCAGGTCACCAAACCCAAGAATATTTCCACCTAAACATCTTAAAGTCTCATCACATCATAATTAACCCCCATAATACCACAACCGAAACACCCACTCTGAAAATATCTTATGTGGATTTAAATTATTCCTTTTTCCTTTCTTATACGGGAATATAGAATCCATAGTCAAACTGAATTACTGCAAGTCCTGGCACCATCAAATGTAAATCTCAGATTCTATCTGTACACAAGTACAAAAAAAATCTCAATTGCTATATATAAATTTTGAATCAGCTAGAACCCTTTTGAAAGTCATCCACTCTACTCAAATCTAAATTGATCCGCCCAAACGGGTCGAAAGACACGTGCTCCTTTAGTACAATCAACCCTCAAAGAAGTAACCCTGCCTTAACATGACCAATCAAATTCATACTTCGTGCGTACTAGATTCTTCAAAATAACAACTTAATCATTCCATAATTTTTATATTTTCATTAAGTGCAATGTAACCTATATCCAGGAATTTCCTTCCACGAGTCATCCTCGATCTCAACCTCTGTAGTCATAACTAGTCCACAAATATGTCTCGGACCAAAACTAACATATAACCAAGAAATTGAATTGCCAATAGTAGGCTCCCCCACTTGGCTCAAAGGTATAGATTAAAACACTCGATAACTTACAATACTAATACCCTGTCACTGCCATAATACCGCAGTCAGTGCAACAAACATTCTTCTTAAGCTCATGTAACACTAACCATAAAATACCTCAATCATCCGCTAAGTTCGCATTTATTCTCGTGACAGTCAACTCAACTTTCTCAACCAGATTCAAATTCAAATCTCAACACATACGCGTCGCTGGTAGAAAAGAAACTCTCTACTCAATATTATAAGGAACACACCTATGTAGATTACTCCGCATGAGATAAATCACCTGCTTAGCCTCAAATTGGCATCTTGCTATACCCTTTCGTAGCCACAATTACCACAGAATCACTTAATATTTCTGAGTTTGAACTCATCAACACGACATGAAAATCTACTTCGCTCCACAATTAAATAGCATGACAGATCCCTCAACTCACTCACAACTCAAGACTGTACGTCACATCAAAACAGGAATCAAGTACCCAATAGCAGACTCTTGAGTCACAAGTAAACTTAAGCTGAAACTACCGACGCATAAGTCATCGAGCCACAAATTTCACTCATAGGGATACTACCGACGCATAAGTCCAAACACACAAATTCCCATATCTGAAACTACCGAGCTTAAGCTGCGGTCTAACCCTGGCCTAAAGTCCTCCAGACTGGCCCATCACCAAAACACAGAATACTCATCTCGAACCTCGTTCATGGAATCACAATGGCACAAAGGGTGCTTGAGCTGGCCCCGCCGACTCAACTATATATGGAATTTGCTCATGTTCTGGAGCAACTGGTGGTGCTATAGGTGTTGCTCCAACTGTTGTACGAGCTACACCTCAACCTCTACCACGACCCCGACCTCTCACGGCCCTAACTGGTGGCACTGGTGGCTGACCGTCTGATCCTGTAGTATGTGTCCTCACCATCTTAAGAGAATAGAATCACAGAAATTTAGTTTTCGGAACCAACAAATTTGCACGACAGAATATAAGAAAGTGAAATTTTTCTAAGGGTTCGGCAGCCTCTAAAAGATAAGTACAGATGTCTCCGTACAGATCTGCAAGACTCTACTAAACCAGCTCATGACTCGTGAGACCTATGTAACCTAGGCTCTGATACTAACTCATCACGACCCAAAACCTAACCCGTCGTGATGGCGCCTATCATGGTACCAGGCAAGATGACAACCTCAATAAGCCACAATTTCTTTTAAGTTTGAAAACATAATATATAAATTTAATAGCAAAGTCCCCCATACTAATGTAAAATACACTCCCAAAATTCGGTGTCATTGAGTGCATGAACATCTAAATAATTAAAAAGTCTGACTGATAAGAATACTGTCTGAAAAATATAGAACAACACAATAACTAAAAGGAAGAGAGACAAGGTCTGCGGACGCCAAGCAGCTACCTTGATAGTCTCCAACAGATAAATCACCAAGTCTAGCAACCACCGTATCCGGGAGCACCTGTATCTGCACACAAGCTGTAGAGTGTAGTATGAGTACAACCAACTCAATAAGTAATACGACTAACCTCTTGGCCGAAAGTAGTGATGAGCTTAGCAGGTACAATCCAGTATAGAAATAACAGTACAGAAATGTAGGCATGCTTTCAAGTTCAACAATTAAACTCAGCACATATAAAAATAGATCAATTCTGAACAATATGAGGAATATTACATCTTTGTATCTACATGCCAATGTACATACCGTATGTGATGCACCTTAGTGAAAAATTTGTGTACTCACAATCTAAAAATACTCAATCACTCAGTATTGTATATGACCAATCCCTCATATATATGTACACATCAACTGACAGTCAGTGGCCCAGTACTGTATAAGGCCAATCCAACCTAGGGGAAGATCAATCCCCAAATATTAATGATTCTGACAAGATCCATGTCCAGGGAAAATCCATCCCTCGATATAAATGCTTAGGGTAAGATCCATGCCCTAGGAAGATCCATCCCTCAATATATATATATATATATATATATGGCAAGATCCATGCCCAGGAAGATCCATCCCAGATATATAGATATCAATTGCGCTCACTGTGGGGGGGTGCAGACTCTGGAGAGGCTCCTTTAGCCCAAGCGCTATAATAGCCAAATCCAGACATAAATAAATAAGCATAAATATCACCCAGAATCTCTAGTCTCTCGGGCTCTCAATGACATAAAAATCAACCCGACATAATTATATGATATATCAATAAATGACAACAGAGACTGAGATATGATATACAAGTGACATATGTGACTGAGTACAAAATTATATTTTAAATAAATAGTTCAACAGTAATACGACCATGTGGGTCCTAAAATATATCGGCGTGTAGTCTAAACATGATCTTTAATATGAGTCTCAGCTCAATTTCTCTAACACGTGGAGGATATGCGGATAATGACATTTATTTAATTATGCAACTCCATGGAATCAATTAGGTTACAATTCCTATGATGCACACCCACACGCCCGTCACCTAGCATGTGCGTCATCTCCAAACAATTCATACAACACGTACTTCAGGGATTCATACCCTCATAACCAAGTTTAGAAGTGTTACTTACCTCACACCATGTAATGCTTTACTCCGCTATGCTTTTGCCCCGCGAATTGGTCTTAGAAAGTCTCGTATCTAGCAACAATTAATTTGATTCAGTCAATAAAAATTATTGGAATTAATTCCATATGAAAATACCAATTTTCCAACAAAATCCGAAATTGCACTCAAAAATCGCTCGTGGGGCCCACATCTCGGAATCTGACAAAAGTTATAAAATTCGAAAGTCCACTCAACCATAAGTCTTACCATGCCAAATTTACCAAATTCCGACAACGAATCGACCTCCAAATCCTCAATTTATGGTATAGAAACTTTCTACCATTTTCAACCCAATTCACTATCATGATAAAAATAACAATAGATTCATGTATTTCAACCAAAATCGAGTTAGGAATTCTTACCCCAATGTTTTCCTTGAAAACTCTCAAACAATCGCCTCACCCTAGCTTCCTTGATCCAAAAATGGAAGAGTGAGATGAATTTGGACTTTATTCTGATGCCCAGGGGTTTGTTCTTTGCGTTCGTGACCCACCCCTCGCGTTCGCGATGAACAAATTCCTCAACTGCGATTTCCAAACTCTTCCGAGATAGTCTCTAGTTTAATGGTCATAACATTTTGTGCACAACTCCTAATAACAAATGGTTTAACTTTCTGAACATCAGACACCAAGGGCTATAACTTTCATTTGTTGCTTATCTATAATTCATTATATATTGCAAGATATAAACTTCCAATGTCAGCCCGGTGTAGTAGAGATTTTCAAACTCTTCTCAGACAGCCTGTAGTCTATCCACCATAATATTTTGTACACAACTCCAAATGACAAATAGTTTACCTTTCTGAAAACTAGACACAAAAGGCTACAATTTTTATTTTTGGATCATCTCTAAATTTCTAATATAATGCGAGATATGAGCCTCCAAAGTCAAACCCGTGCAACATAGATTTCCCTCTTCGCGAACGCGAAGAACAAAATCCTAGAAGCCAAATCCTACTTCGCGACGCGAGAGGCTCCTCTCGAATGCGAAGAATAACACTAGACATCAGAAAATCCGCATCCAAAGTAGCCCAAAATGATCTGAAACACACTCGAGGCCCCCGGGACCCTAACAAAATATACCAACAAGTCCTAACACATCATACGAACTAAGTCGAAACCTCAAATCACATCAAACAACGCTAAAACCATAAATCATACCCCAATTCAAGCTTAATGAAACTAAAAAATGTTAACTTCTACATTCGACGCCGAAACCTGTCAAATCAAGTCCGATTGACCTCAAATTTTGCACACAAGTCATTAATGATATAACGGAGCTACGAAAATTTCCAAAACTGGATTCCGACTCCGATATCAAAAAGTCAACTCCCCGGCCAAACTTCAAACTTAAATTTCTATTTTAGCCATTTCAAGCCTAATTTAGTTATGAGCTTCCAACTAATTTTCCGGAAATACTCCTAAGTCCAAAATTACCATACGGAGCAATTAGAATCATCAAAATTTTATTCCGGGCTCGTTTACATATAAGTTATCATCCGGTCACTATTTTAACTTAAGCTTTAAACCTTGGAACTAAGTATTCCAATTCATTCCAAAACCTCACCGGATCCGAACCAATTACCCCGTCAAATCACACAATAACTGTAAAGCACAAATTGAGCAGTAAATATAAGAACGAGGCTAAAATACTCAAAACGACTGACCGGGTCATTATAGATGTGTTACACTACACGTTTATGATTGCAGCTTGTACTTCGATTGCCAATAAATTTACTCCATTTCTTGGAAAGAAATACATTGTGTTTAAAGTCTTCATTATTAATAAACTTAAAGTTGTGATATCCGAAATATTCTATATGTTGATGTTTATGTTGATGATCCTTGAAAATAAAGAAATGAAAGTGTGAAATATAAGATACGACCATCGTGCCTTGGGATGAGGAATCATAAGTATGGCCAAGAGAGCCAATGAAATTATAATGATGTTGTAAATGGTTGAAGTTACTAACGAGACTATATATAGTGTGAAAGCTAATGAGGTGAATATAAAATATGTTTGTTCTTTTGTTTCCCTTGTGTACAAACCAAAAATATTTTTGGGAGTATCATTAGCAAACCGTGGAAGGGTGGGTTATAAGGCCCATACCCGAAACTATACGTGTCGGTATAGGGGTGGATTGTGATTATTCCCCTTGTTTGGGATGAGATTGAGATATTGATGTAATTGTGGTTATTCCCCTTAATTGGGATGTGGTTGATATTAGATATGAATTGGAAAGTCAACCCACACGGCATATGTGGAAAGACAGCCTAGCCGATCGGGTGGAGATCAGATTCCATATTGCGCACATGGTGGTACTACTCTTGGTAACACCTTTCTTTCGTATCACATATCAAACCACATTGTTCGTGGGGAGATGGCCTAGCTGATCGGGTGATCGGACTCTGTGCTAAAAACTATGGTGGTATGTCAGTGCCAATGATCTCCCAACCATATATATATATATATATTATATTTTAACTGGGCATTTGGATATTGTTGATCGTAACTTGCTGTTTCTATGGTTTTCCCTTTCTTATATTGGCATTATATTTTGAAAGAGGACATTTAGCTTTACATACTAGTACTATTCCATATGTACTAACTTTCCTTTTGTTGGGGGCGCTGCATCTTGCATGGATGCAGGTGGTTTGTCAGCAAGCGGTTTTGATCCTCGTTAGCAGTTACTCTCTATTCAGCGGATTTTGGTGAGCCCTACTCTATTCCGGGCTTCATGTCATTTAATGTTATACTTTATGTTTTAAGGTATAGGCGGGGCCTTGTCGTCGGCACATCCATACTACGCTTATGTTGTACTTAGAGGCTCCGTAGACAGGTTGTGAGTGGTGGTTGATGTTGGGAATTAAACTAGTAAGTGTTGGCATTTGGGCAAACATGTTTTTCATCATATCTATAAACTTGTAATATTTTGAAAATCATAAATGGATATCCTTTAGTAATGAAAAAAGATTGTGGAACACTTGACTCTTCTGATGTCTATCACCTGCACTAGTTCTTATATTGTTAATGTGTAAGGTTGTGTAGAAGGCATCTATCAGGCTTACTTAACCGGAGTATCTCGGTTGAGCGCTGGTTGCGTTCCCGGGGTCGGGGTGTGACAATATATTTACCTAAATCCTATTATAAGAATAACTTTTCTTTGCTTTCTCAGATGGGTCAATTTAACCCATCATTGAATCTATTATAAACTAACACATTTTAAATTAAACAAATTAGATATGTTTACACTTTATATGCTGATTTTGACGCCCATAAATTAACATCTAACCAATTCCAAAAAAAGAAGCAGATTCCAAGAATTGTGCGTATCAAAATTAATTTTAAATAATAAAACATTACTTTCTTATATTACTATTAAAGACAGTAGAACTATTCAACATTATAGAAAAAGAAATTAAAGGTGATAGCGTAAACTTTTTGTTGGCCTGTTCCCACCTTTAATTGGTGCTAAATTTGCTATAAAATTTGCTCTCCATATAGCAAATTTACTGGAAGCTGATAATAAGGTCTCCAATTAGCTGGAATTATAATCTAGTATTAATGTTCTTGTTGACCAATTTTAGAATGCAGAAATCCATAACTAACTGTAGTTTTTATTGATGTTTAAGGTTTCAGACGGTTATTTAAAGCTTGCTATTAAAAGATTGCTTGTCTTGTTAGAAACATTTATTTATTTCTTGCAGTTCCTCACAAGAAAGGAAGAATTGGTTCCAGCAGAAAACAATTACTACTTACTATAAAGGATATTCAATTTAATTACAATTAGAACAAGTTGGCATCTTATATATATGGTTGAGTACGCAACATAATATTAATTTGTCTGGCTTCTTATGGCAGTGCTTAAAACTTTTGAACATAAAACAGTTCAAAGATTAAATCCAATTGGCTGAAAATCATTTACATCCCCCAAGTTTACTCTAAAAATCAAACTTATCCTCCAACTTTGAACAATTATCATTTTCATCCTTTCATCCTACGCAATGTCTATGTTTACCCTTGACCTTTTCAACTCTCTCTATATAGCTTTTTTATATTATTTAGAAATTATTTTATTCAGGTATTTAATCATAAGGTAACAATATTATATTTTAATATATAATTTAATCTAAGTTCACTAAAATTATAAATAAAGTAATTATATTATGAATTTATTACAAAATATATTGTTATTTTATTATTATTATTATTATTATTATTATTATTATTATTATTATTATTATTATTATTATTATTATTATTGTTGTTATTATTGTTGTGTATATTAAAATCCATATAATGTATGTCAGTGTGTGTGTGATTTTAAGTTCCACTATTTTTATTATTCTTTATGTGTCTATAAATTTTTGAGTTTTGATTTTTATTACTAGATTTTTTTAAAAATATTTTAATTAAAGTTCATGTAAAGTGTAAATAGATATTTGTTTGTAAATTTATTATAAAATTTACTTCTATTTTATGCCCATTATTTTTTTATTATCTTGGATAATTTATAAAAAATTTCACCCCCTTTTATTTTCAACTTTGTAAATAGATTGTGTTGTGATTGCTATTGACAAAATTACTCATACGAGTAAATATTTATTGTAATATTTTATTTTTCTCATTTATTTCGTTGTTGAACATCATTAACTTATATACTTGACTACTACTTCTCACATTTTTTGTTCGAAAAAGGTTTTTTTAACTTGTCTATAGGTAAGTCGATAATATAAATTAAAATAAAAAAAATATCATTACATTAAAGAATAAAAATAAGAGATAAAAATTATAGAGGGTAAAATAAGTATTTTAAGAAGTCACATTTGATATGAGGAGCAGAATGATAATTGTTCAAAGTTGGAGGATGAGTTTGATTTTTAAAGCAAACTTGGGGGATATAAATAATTTTCACCCAATCCAATTTTACCAAGATAAAGGTTTTCCAGCAAGGATATAAGTATTATTTTGTAGCCCCTAACCGTGTAAGTTTTGTCAATGTTTTCTCATATCGCAAGAGAGCAAATTCAAAATTCCGAGTTCTCTTTCGTCTTTTAATAATATATTCCCGGCTTATTAATTAAACTAGTCTTTGTGTACGCGTTTTACGCGTGTACTCATATCAATGAATAAATAATTTTTATGAGACACATAAATATTATTAAACAATATATTTAAGTTATAAAATAAATTAAACATATAAGTTCCTGAAAATGATGAATGTTTGATCCATTTAGTTAATTCTACAAAGGAAAAAAATCCTGTTCCACATATTAATATTGAGTCTTTTGGTCGTTGAGAGACGTGAAAATGAAGGGCTGACCATATAGCTACTAGAAAAAAAATGCCAATAAGTCTAAAAATGACAAATGTTGTGTTAGTATTTTACAACAAATAAATTAAAAAAATAAGAAAATATAGGGAGTTGTTATTTATTGAAATAAATGTAAAAAGAAAGAAAATAATTAATGTCAACTCATAAATACATTTATTTTCTGCTATTTCATTCTTATTGCTTCAAGTTCGTATTTTAATTACCAATTTATATTTAATTAATACTATATTATAGAAAGATTTTGCTCTATTTTCAGAAATTAAAAATTAGTACAAGATTCAAAAATTAAAATATTTGAGAAGTATCTGATTATGTAATTATAAATCAGTACAACATTTAGAAATTAAAATACTTCAAGAGTATTTGCTATTTTATACGTAGTAGAAGTTGATTTTACTACCCGACCATTAAAAATATAAGTATTTATATTCGTATATTGTAAAAATTGGTAATCTAACTATTAGATAATAGAAGTACCTCAAAGGTGTTTGATCACACCTCGAAATTATAAATATTATTTTTTATAAAATTTGTAGTGTTAAATATGCCATAATATTTTTGAGGCTATAAAATAAATAAATTATTTTTGAAGAGTAAAATGAAAAATTTAAGGTTACATTAATTTTTAAATATGAAGGTATCAATCCACAGACAAGGTGTGTTGCTCTGATGGTAAGCACCCTCCACTTCCAATCAAGAGGTTGTGAGTTCGAGTCACCCCAAGAGCAAGGTGGTGAGTTCTTGGAGGGAAGGATGCCGAGGGTCATTTTGGAAACAGCCTCTCTACCCCAGGGTAGGGGTAAGGTCTGCGTACACACTACCCTCCCCAGACCCCACTAGTGGGATTATACTGGGTTGTTGTTGTTGTTGTTGTACTGCAATTATCATGAAACAATAACGAAGAGTTTCGATTGGCTTTTATGGGTCCTTCACGAAACTTCATGTTTTTGCTTAGTTAAGCTATTAATAATTAAATGTGAAAGGACGAAGATGGAAAGTAGAACAAATAACAGATTTACGGCAATTCCCTTGTGACTCCTTATCAATAATGTTCTTATCTTAGTTGAAGAGTTTTTGAAAAATAATCTCAATAAATTTTGTGTTTTTCTCCGGGAATAAAAAGAAATATTGCATTGAGGCATTGAATTTAATTTAGTGCTTCTGTGCACGAATATAAACATTTTCTTTACATATTTTAAATAACGAAAGTATTTGTCCTAAATATTAGGACTTTTTACATATTTCAAATAAGGAAAAATTTAATAATCAAGTTTCTAGTTGATTTCAAATTCAAAATATTAGCAAAATAATAAAATGACTATTTTATATTGTGTAAATTTTATTTTTTAAAGGGTAAAATAGACGAACGACATTTCGCTAACAGTTTTCGTGCTTTTAATATAGTACTTGTCTCTATGTATGTGCTTCGCAAGTAAAGTTTTAGTCAATTATTTACGTAGAGGAGTAACAAATTAAACTTAAGGAAAAATATATACAAGAAATAAGTTTGTTTGAAGATAGGATATTTTTTAATAAGTTTGAATCTTCAGTCCATTATTTATTTTTTAAAATAAATTTTATTTTCTATCTATTTTTTTTTAAACATTGTTTTTTGAACCAAAAGAAGCAATTTTTGAAGATATGGTCTTAATTCATTTAAACAATCTACCTATATTTTTACAATAAAAATTGGGTTATTACATATACGTATTATAACCTCTAGAGTTTTTCCAATTTAAATATAATAAAATTAAGATAAACTCAATCGTAATAAATAACATCACATTATCAACAAAACTCAACGACATTAGCATTAAAAAAGAAAAAATAAATAATACTCTATGTATAAAAATCTATCAATATTTTTGCATCGATTCAAAAGGGAAAAAACAAATTTAACATAGAACTTACACTTCATAGACAAAGTAAAAAGTAATATGTTTGTCATGTTAATATGTCTATATGTTTGTGATGACCCGATAGGTCATCTTTAAATTTAATAAATTATTTCTGTGTTCTGAGACCTCAAATAGCACTATTCATTTCCTCGACTTGCGTGCGCAGTTCGTATACTTTTTCGAAAATTTTTTATGTGAAAAATAGATTAAAATGTGAATAGAGCTTTAAAACTCACTTAAATTGACTTCGGTCAACATTTCTAGCAAACGGACCCGGATCAGTATTTTGACAGCTCCGGTAGGTCCGTATCGTGATTTGAGACTTGGGCGTATGCCTGCAATTGAACTCAGAGGTCTCTAACTCAAATTATCGCCATTTAACGAAAAACTAGAAATATCAAGGCTAAAGATTTTCAAAGTTTGACCGCGGAGTTGACTTTATTGATATTGGACTCAGATTGAGATTCCGAAAATTGAAATTACTCTGTTATATCATTTATAACTTGTGTGCCAAATTTGAAGTCATTCCGGATTCATTTAACATATTTCGGCACAAGTTTTGTAAATTGAAATGTTTGAAACTCATAAGTCCGAATCGAGGTGTGAATTGTAATTTCGATGTTGTTTGACGTGATTTAAAACCCCGAGTAAGTCCGTATTATGTTTCGGGACTTGTTGGAATATTCGGACGGGGTCCCGAGGGGATCAGGTAAGTTTCGGGGTGGTTTCAAACCATTTAAAGGCCATTTTTAGCTGCTGGATTTTGGCTACAACAGTGTGCTATGCGATATCGGGTAATTGTCTGCGATGGCGATGAGTAAAATGAGAGAAATTGACCAGTGCTTCGCGATCGCGGATGACCTTTTGCGATCGCATAGAGGAAACTTCTGCTGCACTCACCCGACTTCATAAGCTTATATCTCGCAATCTATAAGGAATTTGGAGATGATCTAAAAATGAATGTTGTAGTCCTTTGTGTCTAGTTTTCATATAAGTAAACCATTTTGTATCTGGAGTTGTGTACAAAAAGTTATGGATGGTACTACTACAGGCTGTCCGGGAAGATGTTTGGAAATCGCGAAGAAGAAATTTGTGTTGCATACGACTAATTTTGACAGCTTATATCTTAAAATCTATAATGAATTGGGAGGTGACCAAAATATAAAAGTTATAGATCTTGGTGTCTAGTTTTCGAAAAGATAAACCATTTGTTATTTGGAGTTTGTACAAAATATTATGACCACTATACTAGAGGCTGTCCGGAAGAGTTGGAGAAGGTTGTTGGAAATATTTGTTCTTCGCGATTGCGGGAGAATGGCCGCGATCGCATAGGGTAAATGACTGGGTAATAGAACTTAAGTTCTGAAAATGGGATTTCATCTCATTTTTCATTATTCACGATTTGGAGCTCGGGTAAGGCGAATTTTGGGAGAATTTCATGGGAAGACATTGGGTTGAATTTCACGGGAAAACATTGGGGGTAAGAATTCCTTATCTTATATTGGTTATATTTCATGATTCCATACTTATTTACATCATGAGTCCGTGAATTTATGGAAGAAAAATCAGATTTTTATAAAAGCTTCCAAAAATGTAAAATGAAGATTTGAAGGTCAATACGATGTCGGAATTCGATAATTTTTGTATGGTTGAACTCGTATCAGAACGAGTGTTTAGATTTCGTGAGTATTTCCAGGATTCGAGACGTGAGTCCCACTGTCGATTTTTAAAATTAATTTCGGATTTTAATCTGGAAAATTAGTAAATTCATATGGAATTAATTCCTACGATTTGTGTTGAGTATATTGAATTGTTTGTCACTAGATTTGAAGCTTTCAGACACGAATTCGTGAGGCAAAGGCTTATTGAAATCTTGAAATTGGTTGCGAAGTAAGGTAAGTATCGTGATTAACCTTGACTTGAGGGAATAGAACCCTTGAATTATTTGTTATGTGAAATTTATGTGAACAACATATAGGCAAGGTGACAAGTGTCTATACGTCAAATCAAATGAAAAGGAATATATTGGGGGATCGGGTTGCACGCCGCAACAGATTATATTTTTAAGTTTATATTATTGGAGCAGGTTGCACGCCGCAACGGAAATTGATTGAAATAATAATTGGTTATGACTACCGAGTTGGCTTCAACTGTTAAAATGAGTTACCTGTTTTATTTCTATTTTTGTTGTTATTACTATTATTGCGTACAGGTTAATGTAAGTGACCTGCCTTAGCCTCATTACTATTTCGTCGAGGTTAGGCTCGACACTTATAAAGTACACGGGGTCGGTTGTACTCATACTACCCTCTGCATTTCTTGTGCAGATTTTAGAGTTGGTCCCATCGGCATACCATAGACTTGCTCGGATTTCAGCTACCTAGAGGAGACTTGAGGTATAACTGCACAGCGTCCGCAGTTCCGAAGTCCCCTTCTACTTTATTTTTTTGCTGTGCGCTTTCTTTCAAACAACTTTATTTTATTCAGACCCTTGTTTGTGTTATTCTAGAAACTCGTGTACTTGTGATACCAGATTCGGGGATGTATTTGGATGGTTCGTTTGTCATGGTCTTCCGCACTTTATTTCAGTGATGAACTTCTGTTTAATTTAATTTGTTTAAAAATTGTTATAATTATTTTTTGGCTTGCCTAGCAAGTGAAATGTTAGGCGTCATCACGGTCCTGAAGGTGAAAATTTTGGGTCGTGACAATATTGTCTTTTGACAAATAATTATCTCTTTTAGAACTCTGCACGTAAAACTTAAACAAAGCAACAATCTGTAGCCAGGCATGTTTATGTCTGCATATATATATATATATATATATATATATATAGGAGATATTGCCAATATATAGTTAAATAGTCATGTAAGTTTGAAGTTGCATACAATCAATCGGAAAAAATAAAATGAGTAATTTAGATGAAAAACAACCAACCCAACATTCATCCAATAGAGAAAGAAGTACTTGAAAATAAAAATATTATCAAAGGTGTTTATTTAAATAACTCCTTGTCCTTGGCATGGCACCTATTTTGATTTCTTCCTCAAATCTACGTCCTCTTTTATTTTCTTTTTATATTTTTGAAAATCTTCTTTGCTTTTACGTACCAACAAATTCGTTTGTATTCATTGTCGATGTCTATGTCTAGCTTAGATTCTCTTGCTTGAAGAGACTCGAGCACTATAATTTACCCAAAAACGTAATTTTTTGTTTATCATTCTGCTCGTCTAGACCTGTGAATCATGTAGCCGCCAACCTTTTCCACGCTAACCCCACAAATAATAGGAGTACTTTGATTTTCTTTAACTATGACACTAAATAAGACTTCTACTCATACGAATAGAGGTAAGAGCTGTTAAATCTGCTTTCGTCTTTGTATAGTTGGTATGATTTTTGAATTGGAAATTATAGGTAGGACATGATATCCCAAATAGCTAAATTAACTAAAATTAGAAGTCCATTTAATTAAATTTGTGTTAGGTAAAATTTTAACTATTACAATTTTATCCAACGTGAAATTATTTTGTGAAGAAATAATTTATCTTTTGAATATATAAAAGTCAATCCAATTTTAAGGATAACGATCAAGCATTGTTTCTCCGCAATTTTATAATAATATAGATAAGTAAATACATTAAAATGTTACAATTTTAACCCAATTATGTAGAACAGAATAAAGTATACAAAATGTTACCACACAATTACTATACATATATAAATAAATAAGAAGAGATTTTTTATACGAATCAAATAATGTATGACCACAAAATATTTACACTATTACCTACCATTAATTCAAAACAAATGAAAAGAAAATCGTGTGTCTTGATATTATATTAAATAAAATAAAAGTTAATAGGTTGTATAAACATTAATAGACAAAAAAGGAGAAGCGAAGAAATTAGAGTTGGAAACAGTTGCCAACTTGAATTGGGAACGATTTCAAATTCATGGTGGATTGACCAAAATTCAAGTAGGCAGAAGTTTAGTTGAATACAGAGGTCGAAATATTTGGTGAAGTTCAAGTTACAATCCTATCCAATATGGAATATTTCTTCGAATGAATTTAGTATAAGGGCATAATAGTCGATTAATATTTTGAGAATATTTTTTTCGTTTAATATTTAGTGTGAAACATTCGTACTTTTATAATATTATAAATATAGATAGATTTATTTCGTTTCTCATCCGAAAATTCCCCAAAACTCTCCGGTCTCCACCCTTACCATTTCTTAAAGAAAGAAAAAACATAAGGTAGCAAGTCATTCCGTTTTAAAAAAATGAGTACTAGACTCCACCATTGCAGTGGTTCATGATGACCACCAAGGAATGTGTCACGACTTTAAATTTCTTCCGAAGGATGTCGTGATGACACTTAGTTTTTAAGACTAGGTAAGCCTATCAATGCGGAATAACAATGAAAATCTGAAAAAAAAATAAACCTGCAATTCACCTAATTACAACTCCCAAAACCCAGTAGGAATAAGTCACAAGCTTCTAAGAATTTATTTTCAATGCCTTTATACATCAAGGTCTAAAGAAAATAAGGAAACAACATAATAAGGATAGAAGGGGACTTCGGAGTCTGCGGACGCTGGCAGATATACCTCAAAGTCTTCTGGTACGACTAATTCATTAATGCCTGGTCGGATAAGATGTACCTGGATCTGCACAAACAGATGTGCAGAAGCGTATTGTGAGTACACCATAGCGGTACCCAGTAAGTGCCAAGCGTAACCTCGGTAGAGTAGTAACGAGGTCAGGTCAGGCCCCACTAGAATAATAAACGACATGGGAAAATGTATAACAATATAATAAAAATAAAATGACAATAAAAATGAATCAAGTAAATAGTATGTCACCATTTAGCTACACTGAATAAGGGCAAATAATACCTCGCGGAAACAAAACAGAATTTTTCAACTTTAAGAAAATCACAACAATAATCAAAGGCAACTGCAGCCATAAATAAATATCCACAAGGGCACTTCCGAGGTACCGCCTCGTAGTCCCAAATTATAAAAAACATTCACAATATCTCATTTCCTTATATCACCGCGTGAGCCTTTACATTTAATTTTAAAGAAAATATTTTTTCCGAAATAGCATCCTGCATTTTAGCCACCCTTATCACACTGACTTCTAGTAGTTCCCCTACTAGACACACATACCAAGCCACCCTTATCTCACCGCATGCGTTTCAACACCCAGATCTTATACCACCGCATGCGTATCAATATCACAATATATCACAATTTGCATATCAAGTGCCCCAATATTTCAACTTGCCAAAATAATTCAATAAAAATAATGTTTCACAATAAAGAGATCACTACTTATGCCAAAATAAATCAACAACAATATTTTCAACAATAAAGAGCTCACGGCTCCATCACAATGAGTACGAAAATCTCACAAAATATTCACCAAAAATAATATTTCAAAAATTTAACACCTTGTCTAAATATCAAAATTTTTAATGTAAAATACTTCATTTTTAATAATATTTAAATTAAGATATTCATCCTTCAAGTAATGCACAGAACAAAAGGAAATAGAGTTTCAACTAAACAGGTAAAACACTTAGCAGGAACAGGTCAGGCAAATTTAAAATACGAAAATAAATTAATGATGATGAATATAATAGAATAAAATAATTTAATTAATATGCAACAATGCTCTATACAATTTAAATACATAATCTTTCACATTTAGCCCGTGTACACACTCGTCACCTCGTGTACACGACTTTCAATACATTACAATTATCACATCAATACCAATCCTAGGAAAAATTTTCTCCACCCAAGGTTAGACAAGTCACTTACCTCGACTTGTTCCAATTTAATCCACTAGTAGGCCTTTTCTTCGATTATCCAACTCTGAATGGCTCAAATCTATCAAAATAATTCGATACATTCAACAAATATTATAGGAATCAATTTCATAAGAAAATACTATATTTTTCAAAACAATCCCGAAATTAACTCAAAACTCGCCCGTGGGGCCCACATCTCGGAATCCAGCGAAAGTTACGAAAAATGAACGCCCATTCAACCACGAGTTCAACCATATAAATTTTACTAAAATATGACACCAACTCAACCCTCAAATCTTCAATTTAAACTAAGAGGATTTTCTAAATCTTTCAACTTAATTCACCAATTAAATGTTAAAAATAACCATGAATTCGGGTAATTTGACCAATATTGAGTTAAGAACACTTACCCCGTTGGTTTTCTTGAAAATATCCCAAAACTCGCCTCTTCTCGAGCTCCATTCATCAAAATGGCTCAGAACTTAAACTTTCTGCCCAAGCTTTTTCTTCTATGTGATCGCCGCCGAAGGCACGCTATCGTGAAGAACAAAATAATGTTGCCCAAAATTAAGCTTATGCGATCGTGGATGAAGTAACATGATCGTGAAGAACATATCCCCAATGCCCAAAATTGACACTGTGCTATTGCGGATAACTCCACGCGATCGCAAAATACAACATTCCCAGACCTACGCGATCATGGACTCATCCACACGATCGCGAAGGGTTAAGCGCGTGGACCAGCTTCTACCTCGTTTCCTCTTCGCGAACGCGGTCTTAGTCACGTGTTCGCACATCACAGCTTGTCAAACCTACGCGATCGCAGACTTGCCTACGTGATCGCATAGCATAAATATTTCAGCTGCCCAATTAAGTCTACGCGATTGCGGACCTTCTCTCGCGATCGCATAGAAGGAAACTAGACACTCGATTTCAGCAACTCTAAGTGCAAATGTTTGGTCCGTTAACCGTCCGAAACTCACCCGAGGACCCGGGGACCTCAACCAAATATACCAACAAGTCCTAAAATATGATACGAACTTAGTCAAAACTTCATATCACATCAAACAATGCTAGAAATACGAATCACACCCCAATTCAAGCTTAACGAAAACTAACATATTCCAACTTCTATATTCGATACCCAAACCTATCAAATCAAGTTCGATTGACCTCAAATTTTGCATACAAGTCATAAATGACATAACGGAGCTATGAAAAGTTTTGGAACTGGATTCCGACCCCGATATCAAAAAGTGAACTATCCCCGGTCAAACTTCCAAACTTAAATTCCTATTTTAGTAATTTCAAGCCTAATTTAACTACGGACTTCCAAATAAAATTTCAAACACGCTCGTAAATCCAAAATCACCATACAGAGCTGTTAGAATCATAAAAATTCTATTCTGGGGTCGTTTACACATAGGTCGATATCCAGGCAACCTTTTCAACTTTAGTTTTGAACTTTGGAACTAAGTGTTTCAATTCATTCTAAAAACCTCATCATAACCGAACCAATTACCCCGGGAAGTCACGTAACAGGTATAAAGTACAGAATGAGCAGTAAATAGGGAAACGATGCTACAACTTTTAAAATGACTGGCCGGGTTGTTACATCCTCCCCCTCTTAAACAAAGGTTCGTCCTCGAACGGGTTTAAAAGTATACCTGGTGTGGTGAAAAGATGAGGATAACAGCTATGAATATCATGCTCGGTCTCCCAACTCGCCTCATCGACCGGATGGCCCCTCCAATGTACTTTCACTGAAGCAATGCTCTTTGATCTTTGCTTTCTAACCTGTCTGTCTAAAATGACCACTGGTTCCTCGACATAAGATATATCCTTGTCCAGCTGGACTGAGCTGAAGTCTAACACATGAGATGGATCTCCGTGATACTTCTGGAGCATGGAAATATGGAATACTGGATGAACTACAGAGAGACTAGGTGGTAGTGCAAGTTTGTAAGCCACCTCTCCAACTCTCTCAAGAATCTCAAAAGGTCCGATATACCTCGGGCTCAACTTGTCTTTCTTTCCGAACCTCATAACACCCTTCATAGGTGAAACCCGGAGCAAGACCCACTCACCAACCATGAGTGCAACATCACAAACCCTCCGATCCGCATAACTCTTTTGTCTAGATTGGGCTGTACGGAGTCGATGCTGAATCAACTTAACCTTTTCCAAAGCATCTTGAACCAAGTCTGTACCCAATAGTCTAGCTTCACTCGACTCAAACCAACCCACTGGAGACCGGCACCGCCTACCATACAAGGCCTCGTACGGAGCCATCTGAATGCTCGACTGGTAGCTATTGTTGTAAGCAAAATCCTCAAGTGGCAAGAACTGATCCCAAGCACCCCCAAAATCCATCACACACGCACAAAGCATATCCTCTAATATCTGAATAGTGCGCTCGGACTATCCGTCTGTTTGAGGGTGAAATGTTGTACTCAACTCTACCCGAGTACCCAACTCTCACTGTACGGCTCTCCAGAACCGTGATGTAAACTGTTTACCCCGGTTAGAGATGATAGATACCGGTACGCCATGAAGCCTAACAATCTTGCGAATATAAACCTGAGCCAGCTGCTCCGAAGAGTAAGTAGTAACCACATGAATGAAATGAGCTGACTTGGTCAATCTATCCATAATCACCCAAACGGCATCGAACTTCCTCTGAGTCCATGGGAGCCCAACAATGAAATCCATAGTGATCCGCTCCCATTTCTATTCTGGAATCTCCAACTTATGAAGCAATCCATCCGGTCGTTGATGCTCATCATTCACCTGCTGGTAATTTAGGCACCGAGCTACATATTCCACTATGTCTTCATCCGCCTCCACCAATAGTGTTGTCTCAAGTCCTGATACATCTTTGTAGCACTCAGATGAATGGAGTACCGAAAACTATGAGTCTCCTAGAGAATCAACTCATGAAAACCATCTACATTAGGCACACATAGTCTGCCCTGCATTTGTAATACACCGTCATCTCCAATAGTGACTTCCTTGGCATCACCGTGCTGAACTGTCTCCTTAAGGACAAGCAGATGGGGCTCATCATACTGACGCTCTCTGATACGATCATAAAGAGAAGACTGAGAAACCACACAAGTCAAAACTCGGCTCGGTTCGGAAACATTCAATCTAACAAACTGGTTGGCCAAGGCCTGAACATCCAAGGCTAAAGGCCTCTCTACTACCGGTAAATATGCTAAGCTGCCCGAACTCTTCGCCTTACGACTCAAGGCATCGGCCACTACATTGGCCTTCACGGGATGATAGAGAATGGTGATATCATAATCTTTAAGCAACTCCAACTATCTTCGCTGCCGCAAATTAAGATCCTTCTGTTTAAACAAATGATGTAGACTCGATGATTGGTGTAGACCTCACAATGGACACCGTATAAATAATTCCGCCAAATCTTCAAGGCATGAACAATAGCTGCTAACTCAAGGTAGTGGACCAGATAATTCTTCTCATGTACCTTTAACTGTCTGGATGCGTAGGCAATCACACTACCGTCTTGTATCAACACTGCGCCGAGACCAATACGTGACGCATCACAATACACAGTATAAGACCCTGAACCCGTAGGTAATACCAACACTGGGGCTGTATTCAAAGCTGTCTTGAGCTTTTGGAATCTCTTCTCACATTCCTCGTTCCACCTGAACGGAGCACCCTTCTAGGTTAATTTATTCATAGGTGTAACAATAGAAGAGAAACCCTCTACAAATCGGCGATAATACCCTGCCAAACAAAGGAAACTCCAGATCTCCATAGCTAAGGACGGTGTGGACCAACTTTGCACTGCCTCAATATTCTTCAGATCTACGTTGATTCCCTCGCACGAAACTATATGACCAAAAATCCCACTGAATCAAGCCAGAATTCACACTTTGAAAATTTTGCATATAACTTCTTTTCTCTCAAAGTCTGAAGCACAGTACTCAGGTGCTGCTCATTATCTTCTCGACTCCTGGAATACACCAGAATGTCGTCAATAAACACAATGATAAATGATTCAAGATAGGACTGAAATACATTGTTCATCAAATGTATAAATGTTGTTGGGGCATTGGTCAGCCCAAAAGACATTACAAGGATCTCGTAATGACCGTACCAAGTCCTGAAAGCAGTCTTCGGGATATTTGATTCCCGAATATTCAACTGAAGATAGCCTGAACGCAAGTTGATCTTAGAGAACACTCTGACACCATGAAGCTGATCAAATAGGTCATCAATACGTGGCAATGGATACTTGTTCTTCACTGTAACCTCGTTTAGCCGACGGTAATCAATACATATCCGCATAGATCCTTCTTCACAAATAAGACAGGAGCACCCCAAGGCGATACACTGGGCCGAACAAAACCCTTATCAAGAAGTTCTTGTAAATGCTCTTTTAAAGTTTTCAATTCTACTAGGGCCATACGATATAGTGGAATAGAAATGGTCTGAGTGCTCGGTAACAAATCAATACCAAAGTCAATATCCCTGTCGGGTGGCATACCCGGAAGCTCCGCTGGAGATACATCAAGAAAATCCCTTATTACATGAACTGACTCCACAGTAGGAGTGTCAACACTAATATCCCTCACATAGGCCAGGTACGCATCACACCCATTCTCAACCATTCGTTGAGCTTTAAGAAATGAAATAACCCTTCTAGGAACATGATCCAAGGTACCTCTCCACTCTAGCCGCGGTAGACCTGGCATAGCCAACGTCACCGTCTTGGCGTAACAATCAAGAATAGCGTGATAGGGCGACAACCAGTCCATGACCAAAATAATATTGAAATCCACCATACTGAGCAATAATAAATCAGCTTTGGTCTCAAAACCACTGATAACAATTAAACACGACCGATACCATCAACAATGATAGATTCACCCATGGATGTAGATACATAAACAGAAAAACTCAAAGAATCATGAGATGCGCCCAAATACGGGGAAAAATAAGATGACACATAAGAATAAGTGGAGCCTGGATCAAATAAGACTGATGCATCTCTATGACAGACCAGAATAATACCTATGATAACAGAATCATATGCAACTACCTCCGTCTTAGCAGGAAGGGCATAATATATGGCATGGCCTCTCCCTCTAGGGCGACCTCTACCTGTCCGACCTCCATCTCTAGCTGGTTGTGTAGTTGGAGTGGAAATTGGTGCCGTAATCATGGCCCGAGAAACCTGAGGGCCCTGTGGAATAGGTGGGCCTAAGAAATCTGTAGAGGTGCACCCCTTCTAAATCTGGGGCAATCCCTCGTTATATAACGAGTGTCACCACACTCAAAATAAGCCCTCGGAGGACGTGGCTGCTGGGACTGGCTCAGGCCTGATTGACTAGACTGCCCACTGAAAGCACCTCGTATAGGAGGTACAGTAGACACTAGCAGTGCATAACAAGGAACCTGAGGTCTGGGAGTAGTCGGAATACCAATGGAAGCTAGAAGTGCTGAATGAATAGGACAACTCACATAACCTCAACCATGACGGGCTGCAGCTGGGGCACGAGAATTATTATATATGCCAAAATCTCGGGGTCTCTTAGTTTCCCTCTCTTCTCTCTCCCGAGTCCACATACCCTCCAATCTCCTAGCAATTGACACCACTTGTTGGTATGTGATGTCCATCTCCAGTTCTCAAGCCATACTGAATCTGATACTAGGGTGGAGCCCTTCAATAAATCGGCAAATCCGCTCTCGAACAGTAGCAACCAAGGATGGTGCATGCCTAGCCAAATCACTGAATCAGACCGCATATTCTGACACGGTCATAGAACCCTGGAACAACTACTCAAACTCTGCGTGCCATGCATATTTAAGCCTTTGAGGAACATATTCCCTCAAGAACATATCAGAAAATTGAGTCCAAGTAAGTGAAGATGCCTCAACCGCACTATCCAACTCGTATGCCCACCACCACTAGTAAGCCGATCCTCTAAGCTGGAATGCCGTGAAAGAAAACCCATTGGAACCCACAATACGCATAATACGGAGGATACGATGACATTTTTCAAGAAAAACCTAAGTGTATTCTGAAGGTAAACCGTTGAATGTGGGAGGGTGGTACTTCTTGTACCTCTCGAGCCTGAGCTGCCCCCCCTCTAAAATTGTTGTCCTAACCTCAGGCCGATTTGGGATAACTGGCTGCACTGGTATAACCTCTAGTGCATGGTTAACCTGGGCCCGTGGCTCTGGGGCACGGGCGGCGGGAGTCTGTGCTCCTCCCTCAGCCTGAGATGTGGCAAAGGAAAGTGGAATTAGCCCTGCCTGAGCTAGAGTGCCAAACATGCTCAAAAACTGGGCAAGAGTCTCCTGAAGTGCAGGAGTAGTAACATGCATCTGAGGTGCCTGCTCTCCAACTGGAGCTACTGGTGGCTCTACTGCAGCAGCTCGTGCAGGGGCTCTGGCTGCACCACGTGGTCTTCCTTGGCCTCTGCACCGACCCCTGCTTCTTGCGGCTCTAACAAGGGGCGCGGGTGTCTGCTCATCAGATCCAGTTGTGTGTATCCTCACCATCTGCAAGAGAATAGAAATATAATGGTTTAGAACTTCGAAGTCAACAAATGCGCATGATATGGAATCAAAGAAGTGAATATTCCCTAATAGTTCCATAGCCTCCCCAAGTTAAGTACAAACGTCTCCGTACCGATCCGCGAGACTCTACTAAACCTTCTTGTGACTCATAATACCTATGAACCTAGAGCTCTAATACCAACTTGTCACGACCTCAAATTCCCTCCGAAGGATGTCGTGATGGCACCTAGTCTCTAAGACTAGGTAAGCCTATCAATGCAGAATAACAATAGAAATCTAAAATAAATAAACCTGCAATTCACCTAATTACAACTCCCAAAACCCGGTAGGAATAAGTCACAAGCTTATAAGAATTTATCTTCAATGCCTTTATATATCAAGGTCTAAAGAAAATAAGGAAACAACATAATAAGGATAGAAGGGGACTCCAGAGTAGTGACGAGGTCAGGTCAGGCCCTACTGGAATAATAAAAGACATGGTAAAACGTATAACAATATAATAAAAATAAAATGACAATGGAAATGAATCAAGTAAATAGTATGTCACCATTTAACTACATAGAACAAGGGCAAATAATATCTCGCGGAAACAAAACAAATTTTTTTAACTTTAAGAAGATCACAACAATAATCAAAGGCAACTATGGCCATAAATAAATATCCACAAAGGCACTCCAGAGGTACCGCCTCGTAGTCCCAAATCATTAAAAAAATTCACAATATCTCATTTTCTTATATCACCGCAGAAGCCTTCACATTTAATTTTAAAGAAAATACTTTTTCCGAAATAGCATCCCGCGTTTTAGCCACCCTTATCACACCGCATGACTTCTAGTAGTTCCCCTACTAACCACGCGTATCAAACCACTCTTATCGCACATCATACGTTTCAACACCCAGACCTTATACCACCGCATGCGTATCAATATCACAATATATCACAATTTGCACCTCAAGTGCCCAAATATTTCAACTTGCCAAAATAAATCAATAACAATATTTTTCCACAATAAAGAGCTCATGGCTCATGCCAAAATAAATCAACAACAATATTTTCCATAATACAGAGCTCACTGCTCCATCACAATGAGTACGAAAATCTCCCAAAATATTCAGCAAAAATAATATTTCACAAATTTAATACCTTGTCTAAATATCAAATTATTAAATGTAAAATACTTCATTTTTAATCATATTTAAATTAAGAAATCCATCCTTCAAGTAATGCACAGAACAAAAGAAAACAGAGTTTCAACTAAACAGTTAAAACACTTAGCAGGAACAGGTCAGGCAAATTTAAAATACGCAAAATATATTAATGTTGATGAATATAACAGAATAAAATAATTTAATTAATATGCAACAATGCTTTACACAATTTAAATATATAATCTTCCACATTTAGCCCGTGTACACACTCGTCACCTCGTGTGCACGACTTTCAAGACATTACAATTATCACATTAATACCAATCCCAAGGAAAATGTCCCCCACACAAGGTTAGACAAGTCACTTACCTCGACTTGCTCCGATTTAATCCACTAGTAGGCCTTTTCCTCGATTATCCAACTCTGAATGGCTTGAATCTAGCCAAAATAATTCGATACAGTCAACAAAAATTATCAGAATCAATTTCATAAGAAAATACTACATTTTTGAAAAACAATCCGAAATTAACTCAAAATTCATTCTCGGCATCCGACGAAAGTTATGAAAAATGAACGCCCATTCAACTACGAGTTCAACCATACGAATTTTACTAAAATACGACATCAACTCAACCCTCAAATCTTCAATTTAAACCAAGAGGGTTTTCTAAATCTTCCAACTTAATTCACCTATTAAATGTTAAAAACAATCATGGATTCGGGTAATTTGACCAATATTGAGTTAAGAACACTTACCCCATTATTTTTCTTGAAACTATCCCAGTAATCGCCCCTTTTCGAGCTCCAATTAGTCAAAAATGGAACTTAAAGTTTTTGCTCAGCTTTTTCTTCAATGCGATCGCGGCCAAAGGCACTCGATCGCGAAGAACAAAATAAGGTTGCCCAGAATTAAGCTTATGCGATCGCGGATGAAGTAACGCCATCGCGAAGAACAAGTCCCCACTGCCCAAAATTGACAATGTGCGATCACGAATAAATACACAGCATTCCCAGACCTACGCGATCACGGACTCATCCATGCGACCGCGAAGGGTTAAGCGCATGGACCAGCTTCTGCCTCGTTTCCTCTTCGCGAACGCGGTCTTAGTCACGCGTTCGCGTAGCACAAGTTGCCAAACCTACATGATCGTGGACTTGCCTAAGTGATCGCATAGCAGAAATTTTCCAACTGCCCAATTAAATCTACGCGATCGCGGACCTTCTCACTCGATCGCATAGAAGGAACTAGACATCAGATTGCAGCAACTCTAAGTGCAAATGTTTGGTCCGTTAACCGTCCGAAACTCACCTGAGGCCACGGGGACCTCAACTAAATATATCAACATGTCCTAAAACATAATACGAACTTAGTTAAAACTTCAAATAACATCAAACAATGCTAGAAACACGAATCGCACCCCAATTCAAGCTTAGCGGAAACTAACATATTCCAACTTCTATATTCGATGCCGAAACCTATCAAATCAAGTTCGATTGACCTCACATTTTGCACACAAGTCATAAATGATATAACAGAGCTACGAAAATGTTCAGAACTGAATTCCGACCCTGATATCAAAAAGTCAACTCCCCGGTCAAACTTCCAAACTTAAATTCCTATTTTAGTCATTTCAAGCCTAATTTAACTACGGACTAACAAATAAAATTCTGAATACGCTCCTAAGTCTAAAATCACCATACGGAGCTGTTGAAATCATCAAAATTCTATTCCGGGGTCGTTTACACATAGGTTGACATCTAGCCAACATTTTCAACTTAAGTTTTGAACTTTGAAACTAAGTGTTCCAATTAATTCTAAAAACCTCATCGGACCCGAACCAATTACCCCGGCAAATCACATAACAGTTATAAAATATAGAATGAGCAATAAATGGGGAAATGGGACTACAACTTTTAAAATAACTGGTCGGGTCGTTACAGAATGTGATGGATGGAAAACTTCATCAGGGATGGATGTAGGCATTAAAGCTACGAGATCAGTCGAACCTATAACTTTTGACGCGAAACATAAATTTACGTGTAAAATTCATTAAAATTACAACAAAGAAAATATATAAACCCATAGATTTAAAAATATAATAGGTTCAATACTAAGAATCTTAGATGTTGGATCCATGAAATTTAAATTCTAGATCCACCTCTAAAATTCACCCACCTTTAAACAAAAGTCGGGAGAAACCCCTGTTAGAGAATGTTCATTTCCTCCTTAATGAGCATGATGTCGCACAAATCTGGATTAGTCAGACCCGTGAATACTGAATACCACATGATTATACAAAAATATAAATAATGGTTCATGATGATGGAGAACAAAAACAAATCTAGCCAAGACATTGAGCAAATTTGCATAAGGAAAGACCTGAATTGAATTTGACGCATGGAAAAGACGACAATGCATATAGATAAAAAGCAAGTATTAGTGGCTACTTTTCTTCGTAGATTTTGTGTCACGATCCGGAATTCCCATCCTCGGGACCGTGATGGTGCCTAACATTTCACATGATAGGCAAACCAATATTAGAATAGTTTAAGCCAGTTTTAACAAATCAAATTAAGTGATGCCAATTAAACTGAAATAATTGTAATAGAACTAAAACAAAGTGTGAAAAGTCATAACAACCGAAATATCTAAATAAAATCAGGAACTGGTGTCACAAGTGCACGGGCAACTAGAATAATACAGATAATGGTCTGGATGAAAGTAAAACTGTCTGAAAAGAAATAAACATCTAAGATATCTAGAAGGGGACTTCAGGGCTGCGAACGCAGAGCAGTTGTACCTCAAGTCTCCGTCAGATGTCCGATCCGAGCAGTCTATTGATCGCCGTTGGGACCGACTCTAAAGTCTGTACAAGAAGTTCAGAGTATAGTATGAGTACAACCGATCCCATGTACTCTATATCGAGCCTAACCTCGACGAAGTAGTGGCAAGGATAAGACGGGTCACTTACAATAATCTGTACGTAGTATAATAATAATGACAAGAAAGAAAATACAGGAAAATAAAGCAGTTAACTCATGACAGTAACCTCAATCCTCGAAAACTAGTAAAACCAGAATTTCAAATCCTCAGAATCTTGTATGAAAACACCAAAGCCAAAACACTACAACAAGGAATACAAAACATACAAACTGTTGCGGCACGCAACCTGATCCTACCGTACAAACACGATCCTTCCTCATTTCACCATATCAATAACAATAATAATAAGTAAACTATGTCGCGGCACCCGATCCCACCATATAACTAGAATAAATATCATAATTCTCCTTTATTCTACCATATCAATCCTCCCTTATTCCACTTGTTGCGGCACGCAATACTATCCTACCATATCAATATCAATCTTCCTTTATTCCACTTGTTGTGGTGTGCAACCCAATCCATAAGCACAAATCAATAAATGCATCAATTCAACAACTCGAATCATAAGAATCTCCACGATTAACGAATATGAAAGTAGAAACATAAGGGAAATCTCATACCAAATCAAGAATTGCTAAAATTAATACTAAGCAGCAAGACAAGTCAAATAAATGACAACTAAAGGGTACAAGTAAGTCAATTAAGGCAAGTAGCAATTAAATCATGGAAGCATAGGAGAAACTAACATTTTAACACAAGAATAAATAAATGACAAGTAGCAAATTAAGGTATAGGAAGCAAATTAAGCATGTAATAGTTAAGACATGAAATAAAATAATTAATAAAATAAGGAAGAGCATGGAAAAAAGTATTTTGATGGAGTATATACACTCGTCACCTTGCATATACGCCGTTACACATGTAATTCACGTAACACGTAGCTCAAAGGTGCGTAATTCTCTCAAATCAAGATTAGACCCAACACTTACCTCACTCCGCAATCAACTCAAAGTTCAACCATAGCTTTGCCTTTCGAATAAGCCTCCAAACCAACCAAATCTAGCAATTTATTAACCAAACGATTTAAAATAAGCCTTAGAAACAACCACGAATGAAAGTGGTAAAATTTAGATCATTATTGAAAAAGTCAACAAAAGTCAACATCAAACTCGCTTGGTCAAACCGAAATTCGGACCAAAACCCAAATACCCGTTCACCCCGAGCCCGGTTATGTAAACAGTTTCGAAATCCGACTTCAATTTGAGGTCTAAATCCCAAATTTACAAAATATTTTAATTCTACCCAAATCCATAATTTCTACCATAAAAATTCTAGATATGATGTTGAAAACTTATGAAATGTAATAGATAATTGAAAAGAAATAGATTAAGGTAACTTACTAATGAATTTAGGAAGAAAATATCTAGGGAAAATCGCCTCTAGGGTGTTTAGGGTTGAGAGTTTGAATGAAATGAGCTAAATCCCATTTTCCCCTCTTTTACCCAACTGCAGTTATCGCAATTGCGATAATCGCAAAAGCGATCAACCCTTCGCAAATGTGAAAGATTCACTGAGCCTGATATCGTCGCAAATGCGAACCAAGGCTGCCGCAAATGCGAACAGTCGATTGCAAATGCGAGTCTGCCTCAATCTTCCTTTAGTCTCAAATGCGAACCTTCCCCCCCTGCATTTGCGGACTTCACTTTGCAAAAGCGAAGTTGACCCAGTTCCTATAATCTTCGCATATGCGAGCCTGACCTCGCATTTACGAGGCTCGCGTTTGCGATCAGGTCCTCGTAAATGTAAGATCTCCAGAACTGCTGCACCAGCACTCTTCTAAGTTCAAAAATCACTCTGTAGCCTATCCGAAACTCACCCGAGCCCCTCGGGCTCGAAACCAACACATGCACACAAGTGTAATAACATCATACGAACTTGCTTGCGATCAAAACACAAAATAACTCCTTGAACTATGAATTGGACATCAAAACAAAATAAAAATTTTAAAGATACTTAAGAACTTTTAATTTTTGTTAATCGGACGTTCGAATCATGTCAAATCAACTGCGTTTTGCACCAAATTTTGCAGACAAGTCATAAATACTAAAACGAACCTATAATAAGTTTTGGAACCGAAATCCGAACTCGGTAGCAATAAAGACAACTTACGGTCAAACTTAGAAATTATTTAAACCTTTAAACCTTTAGTTTTTGACAAATTATGTTTAATCAAGTTAGGGACTTCCGAATTCGATTACGGGCATACGCCCAAGTCTCAAATCATGATACAGACCCACTGGGTCCGTCAAAATACCGATCCAGGTCCGTTTGCTCAAAACATTGACCAAAGTCAAATCCAATGAGTTTTAAGGCACGATTTCACATTTTCATCAATTTTTAACTTAAAAACCTTTCGGAAAAAGACACGGACTGTGCACGCAAATTGAGGAAGGCTAAACAGAGCTATGTTTTATCTCGAAGCACAGAAATGAAAGGTAAAACTATAGATAACCTATCGGGTCATCACATTCTCCACCCCTAAAACAAACGTTACTTCTCGAACGGACATAGAAAAGTATCTAGACTGGTGAAAAGGTGTGGATATCTACTCTGTATGTCCGACTCGAACTCCCACGTGGATGCCTTGATCAACTGACCTCTCCACTGCACTCGAACTAAAGGATAACTCTTAGACCTCAGCTCCCGAACATGCCGGGCTAGAATAGCCACCGGCTCCTCCTCATAAGTCAAATCTTTGTCCAATTAGATTGAGCTGAAATTTAACACATGGGACGGATCACTATGATACTTCCGGAACATGGATACATGGAACACCGGATGGACTGCTGATAAACTAGGTGGCAATGCGAGCTTGTAGTCCACCTCACGCACTCTCTCAAGAATCTCAAAGTGTCCGATGTACCTAGGACTCAACTTGCCCTTATTTCCGAACCTTATCACACCCTTCATGGGTGAAACCCGGAGCAATACCCTCTCTCCAACCATGAATTCAACATTGCAAACTCTACGATCGACATAACTCTTCTTCCTAGACTGAGCGGTGCGAAGTCGATCCTGAATAATCTTGACCTTGTCCAAGGCATCCTGTACCAAATTTGTACCCAACAACTGAGCCTCCCCCGGGTCGAACTACCCAACTAGCGAACGAAATCGCTTCCCGTATAATGCCTCATAGGGAGCCATCTGAATGCTCGAATGGTAGCTGTTGTTATAGGCAAACTCCTCAAGCGATAAGAACTTATCCCAAGAACCACCGAAATCCATAACACAAGCACGAAGCATATCCTCCAATATCTGAATAGTGTGCTCCGAATGTCCCTCCGCTTGGGGATGAAATGATGTGCTCAACTCAACCTGCGCGCCCAACTCACACTGTACAGCCCTCTAGAAGTGCGAGGTGAACTGCGTACCTCGATCAAAAATGATAGACACTGGCACACCGTGAAGATGGACGATCTCATGGATGAAGATCTCAGCTAACAGCTTTGAAGAATAGGTAATTGCCATTGGAATGAAATGTGATGATTTGGTCAACCTGTCAGCAATGACCCATACCGCGTCGAACTTCTTTGGAGTCTATGGGAGTCCAACAATAAAATTCATAATAATACGCTCCCACTTCCATTCAGGAATCTCTAACATCTGAAGCAAACCACCAGGCCTCTAATACTCATACTTTACTTGCCGACAATTTAGACACCGGGCTACAAATGCAACTATATCCTTATTCATCCTCCTCTACCAATAATGCGACTGTAAGTCCTGATACATCTTGGTGGCACCCGGATGAAGAGAATACCGGAAACTGTGGGCCTCCTCAAGAATCAACTCACGAAGCCCATCC
Source organism: Nicotiana otophora (assembly GCA_000715115.1). Lineage (NCBI taxonomy): Eukaryota > Viridiplantae > Streptophyta > Magnoliopsida > Solanales > Solanaceae > Nicotiana > Nicotiana otophora. The sequence continues at coordinate 88,233 of AWOL01S0040269.1, forward strand.
ACATTGGGCACACAAATACAACCCTGCATCCTCAAAACCTCATCATCTCTAATAGTAATCTGCTTGGCACCACCGTGTCGTACTGTGTCCTTAAGGACAAGCAAATGGGGATCATCTTACTGATTCTCTCTGATGTGCTCATAGAAGGAAGACCGAGCGACTGTGCAAGCTAGCACACGACTAGATCTGAAACATCTAGCCTCACAAAATGATTGGCCAAAGCCTGAGCATCTACTGCAAGTGGTCTCTCACCAACTAGGATATACATAAGGCTACCCATACTCACTTCATTTCTACTTAAGGCATAATCCACCCATTGGCCTTCCCGGGATGATACGTAATGGTGATATCATAGTCTTTCAACAGCTCCAACCACCTCCTATAACTCAAGTTGAAATCCTTATGCTTGAACAAATACTGAAGACTCCGATGGTCCATGAATACCTCACACGATATGCCGTAAAGATAGTGCCTCCAAATCTTCAGCGCATGAACAATGGCTGCCCACTCTAAGTCATGAACATGGTAATTCTACTCGTGAACCTTCAATTGTCGCGACGCGTATGCAATCACCCTGCCATCCTGCATCAATACTGTATCGAGTCCAATACGAGATACATCACAATACACCGTGTAGGATCCTGAACATGTGGGCAACACCAACACGACGTCGTAGTCAAATCAGTCTTGAGCTTCTAAAAGCTCAACTCACACTCATCTGACCATCTGAATGGGGAACCTTTCTGGGTTAACCTAGTCAATGGGACTGCTATGGATGAAACCCCCTCCACGAACTGGCAATAGTAACCCGTCAAACCCAGGAAACTCTTGATTTTAGTAGCTGAAGTAGGTCTAGGCCAGTTCTGAACTGCCTCAATCTTCTTAAGATCCACATTTATGCCCTTTGCCTATACAACATGCCCTAGAAAAGTGACTGAGTCTAACCAAAACTCATAGTTTGAAAACTTGGCATATAACTGGCTATCTCTCAGAGTTTGAAGTACAATCCAAAGGTGATGCTCATGCTTCTCTCGCCTGTGGGAGTAAATTAAGATATCATAAAAGAACACTATTAGAAAAGAATCCAAGTAGGGCTTGAACACTTGGTTCATCAAATCCATAAATATTGTTGGGGCATTTGTCAACCCAAATGACATTACTAGGAACTCATATTGCCCATACCGATTCCGAAAAGCCATCTTAGGGACATCGGATGCCCTAATCTTGAACTTATAGTAGCCAGACCTCAAATCAATCTTTGAAAACACTTTGGCATCCTGAAGCTGATCAAATAAGTCATCAATCCTCGGCAACAGATACTTGTTCTTGATAGTGACTTTGTTCAACTGTCGATAGTCTAGGCACATCCTCATCGATACATCTTTCTTTTTCACGAACAACACGGGTGCACCCCAGAGTGAGACACTAGGTCTAATGAAGCCCTTATCAAGAAAATATTGTAACTGCTCCTTCCATTTCATCAACTCTGGCGGGGCCATACGGTATGGTGGAAAAGAAATGGGTTGAGTGCCAGGAGCCAAATCAATACAGAAGTCAATATCTCTGTCGGGTGACATCCCCAGCAGATCTGCAAGAAACATCTCTGGAAACTCACGCACAACTGATACTGAATCTATGGAAGGAAACTCCGCACTAGAATCAAAGACATAGGCCAAAGACATCCTTTCTCGCCCATACATCGAGCCTTTACATAAGAAATAACCCTGTTGGTAGAATGGCCAGGAGTTCCCCACCACTCTAATCGAGGCAACCCCGGAATGGCTAAGGTCTCCATCTTGTCATGACAGTCCAATATAGCATGATAAGGTGACACTCAATCCATACCCAAGATAACATCAAAATCTACCATATCAAGAAGTAGAAGATCTACGCTAGTCTCAAGACTCCCAATAGTAATCACGCACGAGTGATAGACGCAATCTACAATAATAAAATCTCCCATAGGCGTGGACACATGCACATGAGCACTCTAAGAATCACGAGGCACAACTAGACATGAAGCAAAATAGGATGACACATAGGAATAAGTAGATGCCGGATCAAATAGAACTAAAGCATCTTTATGGCAAACTAGAACAATACCTGTGATAATGAAGTCAGATGAATCGGCCTCAGGCCTAGCTGGGAAAGCATAACATCGGGGCTGGGCCCCACCATTCTGAATTATATCTTTGGGACGACCTCTAGCTGGTTGGCCTCCACCTCTAACGGCCTGATCTCCACCTCTAATGGCCTGACCTCCACCCCTAGCTGCCTGACCTCTACCTTTAGCTGGTTGAGTGGGCGGTAGAGCAACCGGTGCTGGAACTATTGCACGATAACTCTGTTGTGGCATGACGCCTAATAATCTCGTACAGAACCTCCTGATGTGGCCAATACCACCACACTCAAAACACCCATCCTACTGCTATGGCTACTGAAGCTGCTAAAGCTGAAGTTGGCCCGAACGGGCCGGATAACCTCGGTGATAGATCTGAATCGAAGGTGCACTGATAGGAGCTGATGGTGCACTCTAGGGTGGCTGGACAGAATAAGGCACATAAGGACCATGGCTCCCTAAAGCATTGTGAGATGCCTGTAGTGCTGGATGAAATGGCCTGGGAGGATAACCTCTACCAAAAGTACCTCTCCCTCCAGATGAGGCACCACTGAAACTACCGGAATGATGACACCTCTTATATGCCACCGACCCCCTCTCCTAACCACGAACCAACTTGATACGTCTAGCAATATCTACCACTGTTTGGAAAGAAATATGAGTCCCGGTATCCTTGGCCATCTAAAGCCTGATAATGTAAGTGAGCCCATAAATAAATCTCCCCACTCTCTCCCTTTCAGTAGGAAGCAATATAGTGGCATGACGAGCTAGGTCTACAAATCGAGTCTCGTACTGGGTAACAGTCATACTACCCTATTGAAGACTCTTAAACTGCCTGCGGTACTCCTCCCTCAGGGTGACAGGAATGGACTTCTCGAGAAATAGCTACGATGACTGATCCCAGGTAAGTGCAAGCGAACCAGTTGGTCTAGTCAACATATAATCTCTCCACCATCTCCAAGCAGAACCAGTCATCTGAAATGATGCAAAAGCGACCCTATTGGTCTCAACTATACCCATGTTGCGCAAGACCTCGTGGTAACTGTCCTGAAAGTCCTGTGGGTCCTCAGAAGAAGCACCACTGAAATGAACAGGAAAAGGCTTGGTAAACTTGTCCAACCTCAACATAGCCTCAGAAGATAAAACGGGCCTATGAACGGCCTGTGCCGCAACTACTGGTTGAACAACCCCAACTAGCGGGCTGCTGGAGTCTGATACTGGGGATCCACCTATTCCGGGGTATGAGTAACAGAAGTTTGTGCTCCTCCCCCAGCCCGAGAGATGGTTAGTGCCATCGGGAATGTATCGGTCTGGGCCACACTTTCCATAAGGCCCACTAAACACAGTAGAGCGCCTTGAAGTACTAGAGTGGCTATGAACCCCTCGGGAACCTGAGCTAGTCCGACGGGTACAGTTTGAGCAGGAACTCCTCCTGAAAATACACCTGAGGCTCCACTGCGGGTGCTGCTGGTCGAGATCTAGGCTGAGCTCTGCCTCTGACTCTAGCACGACCTTGGCCTCGACCTGTGCCCCTAGTCGTAGCTTCCACAGGGGGATCTGGATCTTGTCCGATGGTAGATGTAGTGCATGTTCTCTCCATCTGCGAAAGAACAAAAATAGAATGATTCAATCATCAATGATAGAATAAAATCACACGATAGAGAGAGAAATAAGTGAAAATATACCTAAACTCTATAGCCTCTGGAAGATAAGTACAGACGACTCTGTACCGATCCTCCAGACTCTACTAAGCTTTCTCGTGACTCGTGAGACCTAGGCAACCTAGTGCTCTGATACCAACTTGTCATAAATCGGAATTCCCACCATTGGGACCGTGATAACGCCTAACATTTCACTTGCTAGGCAAGCCAACGTTAGAATAGTTTAAGCCAGTTTTCAAAAATCAAATTAATTGATGCCAATTAAATTGAAATAACTGTAATAGAACTGAAATAAAGTGCAAAAAGTTATAACAATCGAAATACCTAAATACTACCCAGAACTGGTATCGCAAGTGCACGACCGACTAGAATAGTACAGATAATGGTCTGGATGAAAGTAAAACTGTCTGAAAAGAAATAAACATCTAAGATAACTAGAAGGGGACTTTAGGGCTATGAACGCCGAGCGGTTGTACCTCAAGTCTCCCTCAGATGTCCGATTCGAGCAGTCTACTAATTGCCACTGGGACCGATTCCAAAGTATGCACAAGAAGTGCAGAGTATAGTATAAATACAACCGACCCATGTACTCTATATCAATCCTAACCTCAACTAAGTAATGATGAGGATAAGACGGGTCACTTACAATAATCTGTACGCATTATAATAATAAGGACAGGAAAGAAAATACAGGAAAATAAAGCAGTTAACTCATGACAGTAACCTCAATCCTCGAAAACCAGTAAAACCATAATTTCAAATCCTCAGAATCTTGTATGAAAACACCGAAGCCAAAATACTACAACAAGGAATACAAAACACACAAACCGTTGCGACGCGCAACCTGATCCCACAGTACAAACACGATCCTTCCTAATTTCACCATATCATTAACAATAATAATAAGTAAGATATGTTATGGCACCCTATCCCACCATATAACCAAAATCAATATCATAATTCTCCCTTATTTTACCATATCAATCCTCCCTTATTCCACCTGTTGCCGCGCGCAATACGATCCCACCATATCAATATCAATCCTCCCTTATTCCACCTATTGTAGTGTGCAACCCGATCGATAAGCACAAATAAACAAATGAATTAATTCAACAACTCGAATCACAAGAATCTCCATGATTAACGAATATGAAAGTAGAACCATATGGAAAATCTCGTACCAAATCAAGAATTGCTAAAATTAATACTAAGCAGCAAGACAAATCAAATAAATGACAACTAAAGGATACAAGTAAGTCAATTAAGGTAAGTAGAAATTAAATCATGGAAGCATGGGAGAAACTAACATTTTAACATGAGAATGAATAAATGACAAGTAGCAAATTAAGGTGTAGGAAGCAATTAAAGCATGCAACAGTTAAGACATGGAATGAAATAATTAATGAAATATTGAAGAGCGTGGAAACAAGTATTTGACGGCGTATATACACTCACCACCTCGCATATACGTCGCTACACATGTAACTCACATAGTGCATAGCTCAAGGGTGCCTAATTCCCTCAAATCAAGGTTAAACCCAACACTTACCTCACTCCTCAATCAACTCAAAGTTCAACCACAGCCTTGCCTTTCGAAAAAGCCTCCAAACCAACCAAATCTAGCACATTATTAACCAAATAATTTGAAATAAGCCTTAGAAACTATCCACGAATGAAAGAGGTACTATTTAGATCATTATTGAAAAGGTTAACAAAAGTCAACCCCAGGCTCGCTTGGTCAAAATCGAAATTCAGACCAAAACCTGAACACCCATTCACCCCTGAGTCCGGTTATGTAATTAGTTTCGAAATCCAACCTCAATTCGAGGTCTAAATCCCAAATTTACAAAAATCCCTAATTCTACCCAAATCCCTAATTTCTGCAATGAAAATCCTAGATTTTATGTTGAAAACTTATGAAATTGTAATGACCCAACCGGTCGTTTTGAGTGTTGTAGCTACATTCCCCCATTTACTGCTTACTTTATGCTCAATTGTCGTTATGTGACTTTCCAGGGTAGTTGGTTCGGTTCCAGGGATGTTTCGTAATGAGTTGAGACACTTAGTCTGAAGGTTGAAAGCTTAAGTTGAAAAGGTTGACCGAACATTGACTTATGTGTAAATGGCTTTGGAATGGAGTTTTGATGGTTCCGATAGCTCTGTAGGATGATTTTGGACTTAGGAGTGTGTCCGGATAGTGATTTGGAGGTCCGTAGTGGAATTTGACTTTAAATGGTAAAAGTTGAAAAATTAGAAGTTTTGAAAATTGAGAAGTTTGACAGAGAGTTGACTTTGTGCTTACCGAGCTCAGATTTTTGTTCAGGATGTCTGAATAGGTCCCTTGTGTTGTTTATGACTTGTGTGCAAAATTTGACGTCAATCGGACTTGATTTGATAAGTTTCTGCATTGAATGTAGAAGTTAAAAATGCATAAGTGCATTAGGCTTGAATCGATGCGTGATTCGTGGTTTTATAGTTGTTTGATGTTATTTGACGCTTCAAGCGAGTTCGTATGATATTGTAGGACTTATTGGTATGTTTGGTTGAGGTCCCGGGGACCTCAGGTGGATTTTGGATGGCTAACGAAGTGAAATGGAATATGGAGGATTGCTGAAGCCTGCTGGTGTGAAGTGTTCTGGTTTCCTTCTTTACGATCGCATGGATAGGTCCGCGATCGCAAAAGGGTTATTGGCCACAGATGGAAATTGTTTTATGCGATTGGGAGGTAAAGTCTGCGATCGCATAGCTGGAGCAGTTAATGTATCGCGAACGCATAGGCTAAGTCGCGATCACGAAGAGAAAGTGAGGCAGCTGGGTTAACGCGCGTTGTTCTATGCGATCGCATGGGGCTGTCCGTGATCGCGTAGGTCAGGAATGTTTGGTGTTCGCGTTCACATGGTTCTGTACATGTTCGCATAGAGGTAAATTTTGGCAGCTAGTTTTTGTGCTTCGCGATCGCGAAGAAGGGACATCTGGGCAGAATTTAAAGTCTCAAAAAATGAGGGTTTGAGTTTATTTCACAATTTAAATTTAGGAGCTCGGATTGAGGCGACTCTTGGATAGGTTTTCAAGGGAGTGATTGGGGTAAGTGATTCTTACTTGGTTTTGGTTAAATTACATGAATATATCTTTGATTTCATCATTTAATTAGTGATTTGGGTTGAAACTTTTCGGGAAAATGGAGAGAACTTCTTAGGCTGAATTTTGGAGATTTGAGCGAGATTTTGGTGTCGGATTTGCGTAATTTTGGTATGGTTGGACTCGTGGTTGAATGGGTGTTCGGGTTTTATAACTTTCATGAATTTCAAGACGTGGGCTCGGGGGTTGACCTTTACGTTGACGTTTTGACCTTTTATTAAGAACTTACCATTTTCATATGAAATTGATTCATATAGCTTGAGTTGATTGTATCAAATTGTTTGTGGCTAGATTCTAGGTATTCAGAGGCCGATTCACGAGGCAAGGGCTTGTTGGAGTAGAGATTTGCACGGTTTGAGGTAAGTAACACTTCTAAACTTTGTTCTGGGGGTATAAATCCCTGAAATTACGTGCTATGTGATTGCTGTTGAGGTGACGCGCATGCTGGGTGACGGGCGTGTGGGCATGCACCATAGTAATTGTGATTCAGTCGATTACATGGAACTATGTAGCTATCGTATCTGAATATTATTACTGTACTCTATGTGTTAGAGCATTTGAGCTCTGATTTTTGTTAGAAAACATTTTTAGGCTATGTGCTGGTACTATTGGGACCCACAGTGGTCGTTCTTTGCTGTTGAGTTATTTGCTTAATTGTAGTTATGTGTGTTGCTCTAATGGTAAGCACCCTCCACTTCCAACCAAGAGGTTATGAGTTCGAGTCACCCCAAGAGCAA
>AWOL01S0040269.1:96028-184372 GCA_000715115.1 Nicotiana otophora
GGTTGTTGTTGTTGTTGTTGTTGTTGTTGTTGTTGTTGTTGTTGTTGTTGTTGTTGTTGTTGTTGTGTTTAGTCGCATTCATCATTGCATATCATATCTCTGTCTCTGTTATCATACATTGTCACATCGGTATCATTAATTTGGGCTGCTTAGCATAAGTGTTGTGAGCCCGAGAGACTGGAGAGATTGATGACTGAGTGAGGCCGAGGGCCTGTTTGTGAGTGATATGGGATTGGGCTACACGCCGCAACATGCTTTATTGATTCATGCCATGATTGGCTTATTATAGCGCTTGGGCTGGATCTGCCCCTCCGGTGCCCACCCACAATGAGCGCAGTTGCTATTGATTCACTATGGGATTGGGTTGTGCGCTGCAGTAGGATTTATTAGCATTTGGGCTAGATCTACCCTGTACAGTGTTGAGTGTGATGAGTGAGAATTGAGGCAGTCAGGTTGAGTACTCTGAGAGTGTGAGTACGCGAGGCTTTCATTGTGTTGCATCACATACGATATGCATATTATCATGTAGATATAGATATGTCATATTCCTCATATCATTCAGACTTGACATATTTTATCTGTTTGAGTTTAGCTGTTAAACCTGGAAGCATGTCTACATTCCTGTACTAGTACCTGCAGATTATTGTCATATGTTCTGTAAACTTCTGTACTGTTAAATTCTGTATTTGGACTGTATTGTTCGGACTTATCACTGCTTTCAGTCCAAAGGCTAGACTTGTTACTTATTGAGTTGGTTGTACTCATGCTACGCCCTATACTTCGTGTGCAAATCCAGGTGTTTTTGGGCACTGTGGTTGCTGATCTCGGAGTTTCAGCCGTTCGGAGAATTTTGAGGTATCTATCTTGGCGTCCGTAGACCTTCACTCTCCTCCCCTATCTCTTAGTTTTACTTATTCTGTTCTACTTTCTTAGACAGTGTATTAGGCTATGTTATTGTATAGATGCTCATGTACTCAGTGACACCCGGGTTTTGGAATAATTCTGTATTGAGATGTGATGTTTTCATTCAGTTTTATGAGAATTTTACTTACTTAAGCTTATTTCCGTATATTTTAAATTTCAAGATGTTGGTATGTGTGAGTTGTCGGCTTGCCTAGTATCGTGATAGGCACCATCATGATACTTGAAATTTTGGGTCATGACAGAAATGTAATGGTAAGTGAAAAGAAATAGATTAAAGTCATTTACCAACAAATTAAGGAAGAAAGTCTCTTGGGAAAATCGCCTCTAGGGTGTTTAGGGTTGAGAGTTTGAAACAAATGAGCTAAATCCCATTTTCCCCTCTTTTACCTAGCTGCAGTTATCGCAATTGCGATACATAGTTCGTAATTGCAATGATCGCAAAAGCGATCAACCCATCGCAAATGCGAAAGAGTCATTGAGCCTGATATCGCCGCAAATGCAAACCATGGCTGCCGCAAATATGAACAGTCGACTCGCAAATGCGAGTCTGCCTCAGTCTTCCTTTAGTCGCAAATGCGACTCAAAAGTTCTCAAATACGAACCTTCCCCCCTTCGCATCTACGGACTTCGCTTCGCAAAAGCGAAGCTGACCCAGTCCCGACCATCTTCGCATATGCGAGACTAACCTCGCATTTGCGAGGTGCGAGATCTGCAGACCTGATGCGCCAACACTCTTCTAAGTTCAAACATCACTCTGTAGCCTATCTGAAACTTACCTGAGCCCCTCGGGCATCAAACCAAACATGCACGCAAGTGTAATAACATCATATGAACGTGCTCGCGCGATCAAAATACCAAAATAACACTTTGAAATATGAATCGGACACCAAAATAATTGAAATTTTTAAAGAAACTTAAGAACTTTCAATTTTTCAACCGGAAGACCGACTCACGTCAAATCAACTCTGTTTTGCACCTAATTTTGCAGCAAGTCATAAATACTGAAACGAACCTATACCAAGTTTCGAAATCGAAATCTGGACCCGGTAGCAACAAAGTCAATTTATGGTCAAACATAGGAATTCTTTAAACCTTTAAACCTTTAAACCTCTAGTTTTCGACAAATTACTTTAGATCAAGTTAGGGACTTCCGAATTAGATTTCGGGCCTACGTTCGAGTCTCAAATCACAATACAGACCCATCGGGATCGTCAAAATGTTAATCCTGGTCCGTTTGCTCAAAACGTTGACCGAAGTCAACTCACATAAGTTTTAAAACACGATTTCAAATCTTCATCAATGTTTCACATAAAAACCTTTCGGAAAACGATACAGACTGTGCACGTAAATTTAGAAAGGCTAAACAGAGCTATTTTTTGAAGTCTCGGAGCATAGAAATGAAAGGCAAAACTGTAGATGACCTATCGAGTCATCACATTTTGTCTTTTAATATATGACGTACTCACATTATTGATACTATTATTAACACTAGTTTCTATTAACGTAAGTGTGTGTGTGTGTGTGTATATATATATATATATATATATATATATATATATATATATATATATATATATTGCGATAATAATTAAAATGCTGAAAAATATTATTACATTAGCATATACGTGATCAAACTAATTAGACATCAGAACCTGCAAAAATGATCAATTTAGTAATGTTTGTTAAATAATACTTTTATGCACTTATAGTTTATAAATATGCAATGTGATACCTAAGACTTCTATATAGTGTACGTATATTCTTACATATAAAAAATTATTTTATTAGGGGTAACACATGATTATTCCAAAATATTTTACAAAACTTACCTTCATAGTTGTAGATGAACCATTTATGATATTTTTGACCTTCACTTCTCTTGCTTCTCTAATTAGCTTAGTTTGCATTAACATAATATTATTATTTTGCACTTTCACACCATCCTGCCTGTATTGAAATATGGAATTTAATGGATTATCAAATGTTTCACTGCATCTAATACGGGGTAGGACAAGCTGAAAACTGAAAAATATGAGGGACAAGACGCGGCAGGTTGAAATTTTTCTGGAATAAAGCTTAACTTGCCCCATGCCGCCCTGCCTAGTTGCCATCTCTATGGATAACATTACATTACGATAAACTCACATATATACAACAACAACAACTCAGTATAATTCCACTAGTGAGGTCTGGGGATAGTGTGTATGCACACCTTACTCCTACCCTGGGGTAGAGAGGCTGTTTCCGATAGACCCTCGGCTCCCTCCCTCCAAGAACTCCTCACCTTGCTCTTGGGGTGACTCGAACTCACAACCTCTTGGTTGGAAGTGGAGGGTGCTTACCACTAGATCAACCTACTATTGTCACCCATAGTGTAATAGTGTAAAAATATTTTAACACAAAGATTACCTTAAAGATAATTAACCTATCAATGAAAGTGGAAAAACCAACAAACTACGATTAGTTAAAAGTAACTTTTTACACTATCAGTATATATATATATATATATATATATATATATATATTCCCTCCGTTTCAATTTATGTGAACCCATTTGTCTGGGCACGAAGTTTAAAAAAAGAGAGAAGACTTTTGAACTTGTGGTGTAAAATGAGGCACTTAATTCAAGAACAATAATTCAGTAGTTTTGCATGCTTACTTTGTAGTCTGTCAATACATGCAAGTAATTTTTATTGTTTTTTCCATATACAAGAGCATTTGTTTATTTCTTTCTTAAATGTTTCACTTAATTAACATTTTATGGTTGGAACAGTAAGGGTGAATTTCAAAATAAAGTTGAGGTAGTAAATATTTTTTCCAAAATTATATTTTGAAATGAAGTACTTTTTCCCATAGGGCAGAGGGGAGATCGAGCTAATATTAACTTGTGGAACAATTTTAATCACAATTTCTTGGCTTGACAAAATTAAAGAATAATAGATCCTACATGGCATGTTGTGATGACCTGATAGGTCATTTTCAATTTTAGCCCTCATTTCTATATTTCGAAACCTCGATTAGCTCTGTTTAGCATTTTTCGATTTGTGTGTGTAGTCTGTGTCTTCTTCCGGAAGGTTTTTATGTGAAAAATTGGAAAAATATGAAATTGTGCCTTAAACCTCATTTGAGTTGACTTTGGTCAACGTTTTGAGCAAACAGACCCGGATCAGTATTTTGACGATCCCGGTGGGTCCGTATCGTGATTTGGAACTTAGGCGTATGCCCGGAATCGAATTCGAAAGTCCCTAGTTTGATTTGACGTAATTTGTTGAAAAATAAAAGTTAAAAGGCTTAAAGAATTTTTAAGTTTGACCGTAGTTTGACATTGTTGATACCGAGTTCGGATTTTAGTTCCGGAATTTGGTATAGGTTCGTTTCAGTATTTATGACTTGTCTGTCAAATTTGGTAAAAAGCAGAGTTGATTTGACGTGATTCGGACGTCCAGTTGAGAAATTCATTTTCTTAAGTTTCATTAAAAATTTCATTCGTTTTGGTGTCCGATTCGTAGTTCTAGGTGTTATTTTGGTGTTTTGATCGCGCGAACGAGTTTGTATGATAGTTTTGGACTGTGTGCATATTTGGTTTGGAGCCCCAAAGGCTCGGGTGAGTTTCAGATAGGTTGCGGATGTTTTGAACTTAAGAAAATTGATGGTTTTGGGCTACTGCTGGTGTCGTGTGCTTCGCGATAGCGAAGGGAAAATTGGGACTGGGGAGGATTGCTCTTCGCGGACGCGAGGTTCTGTTCGTGAACGCGAAGCGGAGGGGGGCTTTCCCTTCGTGAACGCGACTGTTCCTCCGTGAAGGCGAAGCATTGTGGGCTTCAAGGGGGTATTGGGCTTATGTTCTACGCGAACGTGGCCATTGGGCCGCGTGCGATGGCCAAGAGGAAGAGCCATCGCAAACGCGAAGGCCAATTGGGTCATTGCGCATCGCGAACGCGGTGAAGACCTGGCGCCATCGACTTAAAACATTTCAAACACTGGATTTCACCCATTTTTCACCATTTTATTTATTATAGCCGAACCTAGAGGCGATTTGGAGAAGAAAATTCATCACCATTTCATAGGTTAGTATACTTTAACTTACCCATTAATTTTTAGCCTTAATCTTTGTTCTTTCATGGTAGAAAATTAGGGATTTGGGAAGAATTTGGGATTTTTTACAAATTTGAGATTTAGACCTCAAATTGAGGCCAGGTTTTGAAACTAATTACATAATCGGGCTCAGGGGTGAATGGGTCAATGGGTTTTGGTCCGAATCTCAGATTTTGACCAAGCAAGCATGGGGTTGACTTTTGTTGACTTTTTGGGAAAAGTATAAAGATCTTAACGTTATGTGTTGTAATTGATTTCCTTGGCATTATTTGATATTATTGAGTCGATTTTGGTTAGATTCGGTTGGTTCGAAGGAGGATTTTAGAGGAAAGGCACCGGTAGAGATTTGATTTGCGTGCAGAGCGAGGTAAGTGTTGGGTCTAACTTTGATTTGAGGGAATTAGGAACCCTTGAGCTACGTGCTACGTGAATTACATGTGTAGCGACGTATATGTGAGGTGACGAGTGTATATACGCCGTCAAAATACTTGTTTCCATGCGCTTCCATATTTCATTAATTATTTTATTCTATGTCTTAAATGTTACATGTTTGAATTGCTTCCTATGCCTTAATTTTCCACTTGTCATTTAATTATTCTCGTGTTAAAATGTTAGTTTCTCTCATGTTTCCATGATTTAATTGCTACTTGCCTTAATTGACTTACTGGTACCCTTTAGCTGTCATTTATTTGATTTGTCTTGCTGCTTAGTATTGTCTCCCCTCCCCTCCCTTCCCTTTATCTACCCTCTCCCTTTGCTTTGCATCTTTATTATGAATTCCATGGTATTGCTATTTTTTAAGCCGAGGGTCTTTCGGAAACAGCCTCTCTACTCCTTCGGGGTAGGGGTAAGGTCTGCGTACATACTACCCTCCCCAGACCCCATTAATGGGATTCTACTGGGTTGTTGTTGTTGTTGTTGCTGCTTAGTATTAATTTTAGCAATTCTTGATTTGGTACGAGATTTTACTTATGGGTCTGCTTTCATATTCGTTAATCGTGAAAATTCTTATGATTCGAATTGTTGAATTGATTCATTTATTGATTGTGTTTATGGATCAGGTTGCACGCCGCATCATGTGGAACAAGGGAGGATTGATATCGATATGGTGGGATCGGGTTGCACGTCGCAACAGGTGGAATAAGGGAGGATTGATATGGTGAAATAAGGGAGGATTATGGTATTGATTCTGATTATATGGTAGGATCGGGTTGCGCACTGCAACATATTGTACTTATTATTATTGTTATTGATATGGTGAAATAAGGGAGGAACGTGTTTGTACGGTGGGATCGGGTTGCGCGCCGCAACGGTTTGTGTGTTTTGTATTCCTTATTGTAGTGTTTTGCTTCAATGTTTTCATACGAGATTCTGAGGATTTGAAATTCTGGTTTTACTGGTTTTCGAGGATTGAGGTTACTGTCATGAGTTAACTACTTTATATTCATGTATTTCCTTTTCTGTCATTATTATTATACTGTGTACAAGTTATTGTAAGTGACCCGCCTTAGCCTCGTCACTACTTCGTCGAGGTTAGGCTCGGCACTTACAAAGTACATGGGGTCGGTTGTACTCATACTACACAATGCACGTTTTGTGCAGACTTTGGAGTCGGTCCCAGTGACGGTTAGTAGATTGCTCGGATCGGACATCTGACGGAGACTTGAGTTACAGTTGCTCGGCGTTCGCAGCCTTAAAGTCCCCATCTACTTTATCTTAGCTGTTTATTTCTTTTCAGAGAGTTTTACTTTAATTAAGACCATTATCTACACTATCCTAGTCGCTCGTACACTTGTAACACCAGTTCTGGGTTGTATTTAGATATTTTGGTTGTTATGACTTTTCGTACTTTATTTCAGTTCTATTACAATTATTTCAGTTTAGTTGACATCAGTTAATTTGATTTTGTTAAAACTGGCTTAAACTATTCTAACATTGGCTTGTCTATCAAGTAAAATGTTAGGCGCCATGACGGCCCTGAGGGTGGGAATGACAATTTGGTATCAGAGCACTAGGTTGCCTAGGTCTCACGAGTTGCGAGCAATCTTAGTAGAGTCTGGAGGATCGGTACAGAGACGTGTGCACTTATCTTCTAGAGACTATGGAATTTAGGAAAAATATCACTTCTTTCTTACTTTGTCGTGCGATTTTATTCTATCATTGATGATTGAACCCTTCTATTATTGTTCTCTCGCAGATGGTGAGAACACGCACTACCTCTACCACCGGACAGGAGCCGAAGCCTCCTATCACAGATACGACTAGGGGTAGAGATAGAGGCAGAGGCAGAGCTCAGCCTAGAGCTCGAGCTGCAGCACCCACAGTGGAGCCTCAAGTGGCTTTTAAGGAGGAGGTTCCAGCCTAGACTATACCCGTCGGACCAACTCTAGTTTCGGAGGGGTTCATAGCCACTCCAGTACTTCAGGACACTCTAGTCCATTTGGTGGGCCTTGTGGAGAGTGTGGCCCAGCCCGATACATTCACGGTTGCACCAGCCGTCTCTCGGGCTGGGGACGAGCACAAACTCCCGCTACTCACACCATGGAGTAGGTGGCTCCCTTGTATCAGACGCCAACAGTCTCGTCAATTGGGGTAGTTTAGTCGGTTATCGCAGCACAGGCCGATAATAGGCTCACTTTGTCTTCTGAGGCTATGTTGAGGTTGGACAAGTTTACCAAGCTCTTTCCTGTTTAGTTCAGTGGTGCATATTCTGAGGACCCACATGACATTTTGGACCATTGCCACGAGGTGTTGCGCAACATGGGTATAGTTGAGACCAATAGGGTCGATGTTGTACCATTTTAGATGACTGGTTCCGCCCGAAGATGGTGGAGATATTATATGTTAACTAGACCAGTTGGTTCGCCCACACTTGCTTGGGATCAATTCTCACAGCTATTTCTCGAGAAGTTCTTTCCTGTCACCCTGAGGAAGGAGTAGCGCAGGCAGTTTGAGCATCTTCAATAAGGTAGTATGGATGTTAGCCAGTACGAGACTCGATTTGTGGACCTAGCTCGCCATGCCACTATCTTTCTTCCTACTGAGAGGGAGAGAGTGAGAAGATTTATTGATGGGCTCACTTACACTATCAGGGTTTAGATGTCCAAGGAGACCAGGAATGTTATTTCTTTCCAGACGGCTCTAGATATTGCTAGACGGATCGAGTTGGTTCATGCTCAGGAGAGGGGGTCGGTGTCAGATAAGAGGCCTCGTCATTCCGGTAGTTTCAGTGGTGCCTCATCTGGAGGCATGGGTACTTTTGCTAGAGGCAATCCTCCCAGGCTATTTCATTTAGCACTTCAGGCATTTCATAGTGCTTTAGGGAGTCGTGGTCCTTATGTGTCTTATTCTGGACAGCCAGCCTCAAGTGCACCATCAGCTCCTATTAGTGCACCTCTAATTTAGAGCTATTACTGAGGTTATCCATCCCGTTCGGGTCAGCTTCAGCAGCTACAGCAGTAGGATGGGTGTTTTGAGTGTGGTGATATTGGACACATCAGGAGGTTATGTCCGAGATTATTGGGCAGCAGGCCACACCAGAGTCTTCATGCCATAGTTCCAGCACCGGTTTCTCCATCGCCCACTCAGCCAGCTAGAGGGAGGGGTCAGGTATCCAGGGGTGGAGGTCAGGCCGTTATAGGTGGAGGCCAGGCCATTAGAGGTGGAGGCCAGGCCATTAGATGTGGAGGCTAGCTAGTTAGAGGCCGTCCTAGTGATGTAGTTCAGAGTGGTGGGACCCAGCCCCAATGTTATGCTTTCCCAGCTAGTGTCGCGCCACGGTTTTCTCGTGAAAATTGGGCTTCGACGTCGGGACAACTCTTTTAAATGGGAGGGTACTAAAAAGGAGTGTTACCTAACGGATTAAGGTGCGTTAGGGCACCTATTTTGCAGATAACTCTGATTTAATTAGTTTGCGTCACCAAAGATCGGGTAAGGGCTCAAATTACCTCGAGGAGAAGGTGTTAGTAACTCTCCGAGTTCCACAACGGTGGATCCCGGCCGAACTCGAATTATATGAATTAGTCTAAGGGAAGGGAAGCAATTTGGACAAGGTGTTACTCATATTATTCAGCGGGCACAAACTATCATCTCCTGCTACCCGATTACTATCTTTAAATTGTTTACCTAAAGCGCACTAGTCAATTCTAAGTCGTACTCTATATGTACACTACCCGTCTCATGCCTATGGTCCAAGAAGCATTTGGACCTCTATTTCAGGATGGGTTCTACACTTTAACATAGGTTGCTCAAAAATGATAAAACTAGGCGAAATACAAAAAAAACATGTTGGGACTTTATGTAAAGGCAATTAAGGGCTCAAGTTAGCCTCCACACACAAATAAACAAATGCACGCGGGCAATACATAGTTTCAGAATGTGAGACTTAGAGTCCTATATGCATGGATTCTAGGTGATGCCGAATTCAATATCGTATATGTGGTGCTGTTGTCCCAAGATAACGGATTTGCAGATTATGGAGGTCACGAAACCTATAGACATGATTTCTAAGCGACTATATTGTTTATGAGCATTTGGTATTACACGCTAATTATAGAGACTACAGGTTGTAGGTTATTAAACATATAGACATGATATCTAGGTGATTCACCCAGTAGGGTCAATAAAACTTATTGGAAATTCTCAAAATTACTTATGCCTCTTTATAATCGCATGGATAACAGTGTTTGAAGAGCGAGTGGTGATGTCATATAGGCATGATTTCTAGAGACTAGTGATTGGAACTGATTCTCATATGTTAGCTCCTATAGGCATGCTTTCTAAATGAACAGTATAATACAATAGCGATTTTAAGTAATTAAAATTCTACAGGCATGATATCTATTGAGTGTGGTGCAGATTGAAATGACTGTTATTAGCATTCATTCCCTATAGGCATGATATCTAAAAATCAGATAGAAATAGGCATAAGAGCAGGTAAAATATTTTGTCAAACGATCATGCTTTTGAATAATGTCCAGGTATTAGGCAGGTTAAGTGAAGTGTGTGATTTCCTATAGGCATGGTTTCTAATAAGCAGAAATAGAACACAATTGAACCAAGTACTGAAACCATAGGCAGGATTGCTAACATATAATGATTGAACATAATAGGATACCTATAGGCATGATTTCTAACACACGATAACTAAACACACATTATTGAACCTATAGGCAGGATTTCTACCCCATTGATTGCAAATATAAGATAAAACTCCTTTTCTCAATTTCACTAATATCCCAAATGTTATTACAAGAATTATTACCGGCCCAGAACGAATAGAATGAATAACAAAGTAGAATAGTTATAGGGAGGCTACAGTAGGCCCAAAGATACACCCGGCCAGGCCAGGTCTTCATTCTCATAGTTCATAACAACCCAAAATTACATCCTCATGGGCATAAGGCAGCAATGAATCAAGTGATTCACCCAGTAGGCAACGGGCATAGTCGAGCATTAGAACCATGGCCCTAGTGTGTTAGACTTCCTAAGGGTTTCAAGAACCCAGGGTAGTGCTCACACTAAGGAGGTTCATAGGGGAAATTTAGAGAAAGCCTAAGGACCAAATCCTAGTGTGTCAGAGTTCACAAGGGTCTCAATTGGACCCCGAGCAGTGCTCACACTAGGGAGGTCAAATGATAGAACCTAAGTAGCCTTGGCTTTCAGCCGGCTAAGAATAAGAACTCAAAGAGACCAAGTAGTAAAGGAATAGACTGAGATTAGGGGGACAACACTGAAGGATTCAAACAGATTCAAATTGAGCACGTAGAACAGGTAGTACAACATGCTTAGGTTTTGAGAACACACTTAACAAAGTTTCAGAAAAATAAGTTCAACACATAATGCATATACTAACAAGGCAGGTTTGCAAGATTGATGTACACAGACTCATATTTTAAAAGAAGGTTTAGATTATGCTAAGTGTAGATGCTAGTGTCCCAAGAAGGGATCATATCAATTGGAAAAAGAACTTAACAGAATGAGAACAAATTAAGGCCATTGTTTGGAAGTCAAGACATGGTAGAAGTATACAGGATCAAACATGCTACATGTCATCACAGCAAGTTCAAAAACAAACTTATACTAAACACTTATTGAATACCTTCATGCTTAGTCATCGAATCCACAAAATGGGATATGAAAGCATGTTCAAGTAACAGGGTTAATAGCAAATTTAAACACTAAAGAGATGGCTAAAGTGCAAAGGTTCTAAGCATGAGTAACACATAGGCTAGTCAGACTAAAAAAAGAAATTAATCCACTTAAAGTAGGTCTAAACATGTCTCAAACTACAAGCGTAATGGCATTTTAGATTATAAAGGCCTAGAATTAAAGTAAGACAGTCAGGACTACATACAAGAACAACCCAGAAATATATTGAATAACAACCTTCAGAAGTGAAAACACATGTTAATGACAGGTAAATAGGAATGAAGTGACGAAACTTCAGCAACTCACCGGTTAAACGAAAAACAAGAAAGAACAATGTCCACAGTAACAAGAACCCAGAATTTCTGGCCTTGGTCGTTAAGCGAAGAGACAAGAAAGAACTAAGTACACAGTAACAAGAACCCAGAATTTCTGGCCTTGGCTTTCAGCCGGCCAGGAACCAGAATATAGAACAAGAGTATTTAGAGAACAAAGAGTGATAATTTCAGTGTTTTAGTAAACATTCACGATTCAAGTCTGTCCCAAAAAGGGGAATGGGGAGGGGTTTATATAGCAGTAGAAATTAACATCCAAACAAGGTAAATCATCAATCAAACATGAGAAAGGAAAGAATAATCGCATGCAATCAAATCAGTAAGGAAAAGAGAAAAATCTCAAACCCTAATTTTAGGGAAAGTGTAAAATCGGCAGAAACCCAAAATAAATAAAAGGTGAAAATTACATGCTGCATAGAATAAGATGAACATAGACAGAAATACCTTTTAAAATCAAAGAATCGAACCAGATTTGGTTCGATTTAAAAGAATCTGAAACCATAATGTTAGGGTGTTTCCAATAATCACGGAAATGCACAGAGATTCATACCATAAACGAACAAGAACGAACATAGACGAAGAGGTCAAGGAAATGAACTAGCTTTGGTTCGAAATCAATGAAATCCGCTTGCCATGTTTAGGCAAGCGGTATATAGAAGGTTCCAGTACAGAGGGGGAGTCGAATATGGTAAGAAGCCACCATGGAATCCAATGATCTGTAGGAGAGAAACTTGTGGGGAGATGGCTAGGGTTTGACAAAGAGATAAGGGGAGTTTGAGAGTGTTCAAGGGTGGCGGGTGAGGGGACGAATGGTTTAGGGTTTGGGGGGGTTCAGGTATAATTTAAAAGGGCAGGTGTAATATGGGCTGTTGATCTCAAAATCAAAGGCCACGATTAGTCGGGGTTCTGGGTCGGGTTAGTGAAATGGGTCACGATCGGGTATGGGGTTAGGTTAATTGGTTTGGGCTCAAGGGTTATTGGGCTCGGATTGGGTAGTTAGGTCCGAAATTAAAAGGCATTTAGGGCTAGATTTTAAATACTCAATTTTAATAAATAATAATTTATAAAAATAATAGATAAATAACATAATATATTATTTGTGCATAAAAATGATTAAGAATAATTATTTAACATTATAAAAATATAAAAACTTATTTTCTGCATATATAATGTAATTATACATGCATATGTGCTATTATTGCAAAATGTGCAATTTGGCCCTAGAAAAATTCAAATGTAATTATAAGAAATGGCCTGAAAATATTTAAACCTCATATTGGTGTAAATTATAAGTTTAGATGATTAAATCATCATAAAATAATTTGGAGGATAATTATTGGATATTTATACAATAAAAATGCAGAAATAAATTAGTTTAAAGTCTTTAAAAATCATGGAAAATTATGAAAATACTTGTGTATGCTTGTAAATAAAATGATGATGCATATGCGCTATTTTGAAGGTATATATATTTGAAAAATATGAGGCAAAAATCGGGTATCAATAGTTGCCCATCTTTACTCGGGAAGGATGAAAGAGTTGCCGGGTAAAGAAATGATGACCGATTTTGACCGAATGGGATGATTTGAAATGATATTGGCCGTACCCTGGTCTCTTAGCTGCCTACATATCCCTGGTTTTACATAAATCAGACCATGTGTAGTTCCGGATCCAACGGTGGAATAAACCTACGGAGTTATTGTAAGAACGGACAAGATGTTCTGGATAGGACAATATAGGGATTGGGAATGGATGTGTTTGAGAATGGTTATGGATATTTGAACGAGAATGGTGATTGGTTACGTTTGAAATAATTGAAGGGTATGAACGTTGAATGGAAATTTGAGCGAAGATTGCTCCCGTTAAGAGAACGGTTACTTCTTGGATCACCTGCAAACTCAAAGAACGATGTATACACAATATATATATATATATATTGATTATTTCAATAATTTAAACATGATGCAAATTCCCTCTGGACCATGGAGATCGTCTTTTGACGGTGAGGATGACGTCCTTAGACCATGATGTCCCGGGCCATGAATTGTGCGGTAAATGATTCGCAGGCTATGAAATGATGTTCTCAGGCTATGAAGATGGTGCCTCTGAACCATGATGCCTTCGAATAATGATGTGCAAAATTAAGAGATCCTCAGTCCATGGAATGGTGTCTCCCGGCTATGAGGATGATGCCTTCGGACTATGACGCCTTCGGACAAATTGGCTATGTATCAGGCCATGAGATGCAGAGATATGATGCTTGAGATAAAACAAGACGAAGCTTAGTCCTGTGTAGAGTCGGGAGCAGAGCTTAGTCCCGAGAGAAGAGAATAATGCAAGGTTTGGAGCAGAGCAACATTTGTGGTTATGCAAGGAGAGACAATGCTTAGTCTCATGCAATGAGAAGGCAATGCTTAGCCTTGTANAGTCGGGAGCAGAGCTTAGTCCCGAGAGAAGAGAATAATGCAAGGTTTGGAGCAGAGCAACATTTGTGGTTATGCAAGGAGAGACAATACTTAGTCTTGTGCAAGGTTGGAGACAATGCTTAGTCTCATGCAGGATTGGAGACAATGCTTAGTCTCGTGCAAAGGGAAAGCAGCGCTTAGCCTTATGCAATTGAGGAGGCAGGGCTTAGCATTATGCAAAGATTGGAGACAGTGCTTACTCTCATGCAATGGAAGGCAGTGCTTAGCTTTATGCAATTAAGGAGGTAGGGCTTAGCCTCATGCAATGGAAGGCAGTGCTTAGCCTTATGCAGCTAAGGAGGCAGGGCTTATCCTCATGCAAGATTTGAGATATTGCTTAGTCTCATGCAATGGGAAGGCAGAGCTTAGCCTTATGAAATTGAGGAGACGGGGCTTAGCCTCATGCAGGATGGAGACAATGCTTAGTCTCATGCAAATGGAAGACAATGCTTAGCCTTATGCAGTTGAGGAGACAGGGCTTATCCTAATGCAAGATTTGAGACAATGCTTAGTCTTATGCAAATAGAAGGCAATGCTTAGCCTTATGTAGTTGAGGAGGCAGATCTTAGCCTCATGCAAGATTTGAGACAATGCTTAGTCTCATGCAATAGGAAAGGCAGAGCTTAGCCTTGTGTAATTAAGGAGGCAGAGCTTAGCCTCATAAAAAATGGAGACAGTGCTTAGTCTCATGCAATGAATATATAATAAGTGATAGAGGAGTATTTCTTAGTTGTAGATGAGTTCGGTAGCCTTGTTGTTGTGAAAACAGTGATTCTAAAGTGCGCACGTACTGGCGACTATCTCTTGTTCCTGTATTCAAAGAAAAATTATGAGTTTTGTGGGGGAGGTTAGTTCGTGCCTTTGTCTGCCCCGCTCCGCGTTGGAATCCTGTTCAAGTTACCAAGAGTAGCATCTGGCTAAAAATAAAGTGTTTGAAACATATGCATGCATAGTTGTTCAAAACACACTAATGTCCAATTTAAAAACTAATTAGGTAAACCAATAACTGCGACATTGTTAGAGACATTGCGACCTTCTTGCCATAGAATTTTGAGGGTCCTCCTCAAAATTCTGCCCCAGTTACCTAGACGAATCTCTGGCTGTTCCGCATATAGTGCCATTGGCTGAACTTGCTTCGGAATTTTGAGGGTCTTCTTCAAAATTCTGCCCCAGTTACCTAGACGAATCTCTGGCTGTTCCGCATATAGTGCCATTGGCTGAACTTGCTTCGGAATTTTGAGGGTCTTCTTCAAAATTCTGCCCCAGTTACCTAGACGAATCTCTGGCTGTTCCGCATATAGTGCCATTGGCTGAACTTGCTTCGGAATTTTGAGGGTCTTCTTCAAAATTCTGCCCCAGTTTCCGATTATGTGAAAAATAAAAATTTTATTGTATTGTGACCGAACCTATAGGGCTACCTACGTATCCCCTATTAAATAGGAATCAGGTCAAGCGTAGTTCAGTTACATCAATGGCATAAATGTAAACAACTTTAAACATAGTTTCTTTTGACTGCATCTGAGTTGACATGCTTTGGCCAACTTTCTCCATCCATTTCTGCAAGTATGAGTGCTCCTCCTGTTAGTACCATGTGAACCATATAAGGCACTTTCCAGTTGGGTGAGAATTTTCCTTTCGCTTCATCCTGATGTGGAAAGATCCATTTCAGCACCAGCTGCCCCGTTGTGAACTGTCGAGGTTTGAACCTTTTTTTTGAAAATTCTAGACATTCTGTTCTAATAAAGCTGACCATGACACACTGCATTCATTATTTTCCCATCTATGAGGGCTAATTGCTCATAGCGGCTCCTTATCAATTCTACATCACTGAGTTCATCTTCTTGTATGATTCTCAAAGAAGGAATTTCTACCTCGGCGGGAATGACAACTTCAGTACCGTGGACCAATAGATAAGGAGTTACCCTGATTGACGTGCGGACTGTGGTGCGGTATCCCAATAAGGAAAATGGTAACTTCTTGTGCCATTGCTTGTGATTCTCTACCATCTTACTTAGTATTTTCTTAATGTTCTTGTTGGCGGCCTCCACGGCTCCATTCATTTGGGGTCGGTATGCTGTGGAGATTTTGTGCTTGATTTTGAAGGTTTCACACATGGCTTTCATTAGATCATTGTTGATATTGGCGGCATTATCAGTGATGATGGATTCTGGAACCCCGAATCGACAAACAATACGGTCCCTGACAAAATCTGTGATGTCTTTCTTGGTTATAGCTTTGTAAGATGCATCCTCAACCCATTTTGTGAAATAGTCGATGGCCACTAGAATGAACCTGTGCCCGTTTGAAGCGGTGGGCTCGATATACAGGCTTCATATTCTGTCATATTATTGGTGCATGGAAACCTGAGTTTTGCGGACACCGAATAATGTTGACCGGTTTCTGACACCAAAACGACTCTGATACCGACTCCTTTGAAATTTGCAGCTCCGTCGAAAAACATTCTCCAACCATCCTAGGATTCAGCAATATCTTCTCCTACGAAAGAAACGTTTTCATCAGGAAAATACATTTTTAGTGGTTCGTATTCTCCTCCTATAGGATTTTCTGCAAGATGATCTGCTAATGCCTGCCCCTTGACTGCCTTTTGAGTTACATAGATGATGTCAAACTCACTCAATAATATTTTCCATTTAGCAAGCTTTCCTGTAGGCATAGGCTTCTGAAAGATGTACTTTAGTAGATCCATTCTCAATATGAGATATGTGGTATAAGCACAAAAGTAGTGCCTCAATTTCTGGGCTATCCATGTCAGAGCACATCAAGTGCGTTCTAGGAGAGAAAACCATGATTCATAGGGTGTGAACTTCTTGCTCAAATAATATATGGCCTGCTCTTCTCCCTATCTCATCATGTTATCCCAAGACACAACCGAAAGCCCCATCTAGTAAAGAAAGGTAGAGTAATAGTGGTCTACCATGTTCTGGCGGGACTAGGACTGGTGGTGTGGATAGGTATTCTTTGATTTTGTCAAAAGCCTTCTAACAGTCTTCAGTCCAGCAAGTGGCAGCATCCTTCTGCAGCATTTTGAAAATTGGTTCACATATTACAGTTGATTGTGCTATGAAGCGGCTGATGTAGTTGAGACATCCCAAGAAACTCATCACGTCCTTCTTGTTCTTTGGTGGTGGTAAATCCTAGATAGATTTGACCTTTGACGGGTCTAACTCAATTCCTCAGCGGCTGACAATGAACCTTAACAATTTTCCAGCAGGAACTCCGAAGGCACATTTTGCGGGGTTCAGTTTCAGATTGTACTTCCACAGCCGGTCAAAGAAATTTCTCAGATCTACTATATGATCTGCGGCCCTCTTGGATTTGATGATGACGTCATCCACATATACTTCTATCTCTTTGTGTATCATGTCTTGGAAAATAGTTGTCATGGCCCTCATATAAGTGGCCCCAGCATTCTTCCGACCGAACGACATCATATTATAGCAGTACACCCACCATGGTGTTATAAAATCTGTCTTTTTGGCATCCTCTTCATCCATCCAGATCTGATGATATCCCGCGAAGCAATCCACAAAGGATTGGAGTTCATGCTTGGCAAAATTGTCGATCAGTATGTGTATGTTGGGTAACAGGAAATCGTCTTTGGGACTTGCTCTGTTTAGGTCCCGATAATCGACGCATACTCTGACTTTCCCATCCTTCTTCGGAACTGGCACGATGTTAGCCAACCAAGTTGGATATTCAATCATTCTGAGAACCTTAGCTTTGATCTGTTTCGTGACTTCTTCTTTGATTTTCAAACTCATATCTGGCTTGAATTGTCTGAGTTTCTGCTTTACTGGCGGACATATTGGGTTGGTAGGTAGTTTATGAGCCACTATGGACGTGCTCAAATCGGTCATATCATCATAGAACCATGCAAATATATCCTCATATTCCTTCAGTAAATGAGTGTATTCTTCTTTCTCTGATAGTGACAAGTGAACGCTTATGCGAGTTTCTTTGACTGTTTCGGAATCTCCCAAGTTGACTATCTCAGTTTTGTCCAGATTGGACTTAGGCTTGTTCTCAAAATTCTCGACCTCTCTGACAATTTCCTCAGGTATCACATCTTATTCTTCTATTTCTTCCGAGTCACTGCCCTTATGTTGTGCTATCTCACTACATGTCACAGTCGTAATTTCATCGGGGTAGATAATAATAATGACAGGAACTCGATGGGCCCTTGATGGTGCAACAATCTAGTTCTTGAGAACAGCTCCCTTCTCCAAGGTCTGAATAATGAGGCCTTCCTCCTCCACTATCACACTACAATCCATGTCTCCATCATCCAGAAACAGATTCCTTATACCGGCTAGAACTTCATCTTCTTCGGACTTCCACATCATGTCAGCTTGGTGAAATGACTGGCTCAAATGTGGTACTGGTTGCCCAAGAGTATAATAAGGACCATGCCATGGCGGTGACCAATCGTCATACTCCTGCTAGGTGTACCGATATCCAAGTCCAAAGGCTGTGCCATAACGTTTTAGCTGTATCGGTTTGGTAATACCTTGGAGGTTCTTCCCGAGCCCTTTACCGGATTCAGACCCTGCCCACACTAGCATGCTTTCTATTTTGCTGCTTCACCACTTATCTTTCTCAATTGCATTGACGCTCTCAATGTGATGATAAGTTTCCCCACCTAACTTACTTCTATTTTCCACGACCGGAACAGTTTGGTTGGTATAAATGGTATTACTCCCATCTCCATGAATGATCACCTCCTGATGATTCCATTCGAACTTTACAGCCTGGTGCAAGGTAGAAGCTACAGCCCCGGCGGCATGTATCCAAGGTCGTCCCAACAACAAATTGTATGAGGCGGATATGTCTAGCACTTGAAATTCAACATCAAACCAAGTTGGGCCCATCTGCAAGCATAGATTGGTTTCCCCAATTGTGGCCCTTTGAGACCCATCGAACGCCTAACATTCATAGTCCCTGCTCGTATTCCATGCAAACCTTTACCCAACCTTTTCAGAGTAGTCAACGGACAGATGTTGTGACTGGACCCTCCATCTATCAAAACCGTGGAAAT
This sequence comes from Nicotiana otophora, assembly GCA_000715115.1. NCBI lineage: Eukaryota > Viridiplantae > Streptophyta > Magnoliopsida > Solanales > Solanaceae > Nicotiana > Nicotiana otophora. The sequence continues at coordinate 115,051 of AWOL01S0040269.1, forward strand.
GAATTTATCCCCGCATTGTACCGTGATGTGCATCGCCCTATTGTGGCTTAATCCCTCTGGTTGTAGTTCGTCTTCATGAAAGGTGATCTTATGGCTCTCCAGTACTTGCCCTTCCATGTTAGCCATCTCCCAACTGGTGATATTGTTAGGTACGTAAGCTTTATTCAATACCTTCATCAAGGTATTCCTATGTGCCTCAGAATTCTGCACTAATGATAGGATGGATATCTGAGCAGGAATTTTGTTCAGATGGTCTACCACAGAATATTCTCTCGCTTGCACCTTTCTCCAAAGATCATCCAGGCTAGTTTCGATGATGGGTTGCTTGGAAGCAGCTTCTGTACTCGTTCCTCCAAAATTCTCAGGTGTATAAATTCTACTAGTCCTAGTCATCCCTTGTGCTGCACCGAATTCTTCCATTTTTGCTTTTCCTTTCCTCCTGGCTTATGCAACATAATCGCAGGGTACGACATTAGATTTAAAGGGCGGTGTGGATGCTACCGTCACAGTGAATGGTGTGGTTACTTCTACTTCGAATGGAGCAGGTACAGCTGCAGGTGTTGTTTCCACCTCGAACGGGGTTGGTGCGGCTACTTCAATTTCAACTAGTGGTTGTATCTGTACCACTAATAGGAGTAAGAGTGACCGCATGTTTCTTTGGGTCATCCCCTTCTCGAATAAGCCCAATCGACCCTTCTAGCTCCCATTCTTCATCAGTCTCTATCACATTTACTCCCTCGCCCCTACGATCCGGGAGAGGATTGCTGCGGACGTTAGGTGCAGCCTCCTTTTCTTGTATAACCTTGGTATCGATTAGTGTCTGGGTCTTGTATTTCAGGGTGAGACATTCATTAATGGTATGGCCTTTCATGCCGGAGTGGTAGGCACATATTTTGTTTGGATTGACCCATTGAGAGTAGTTTTCCATGGCAACAACAGGAATATGGGTGACATATCCAGCAACTTTCAGTCTCTCATATAATTGATTGATGGGTTCAGCAATAGGGGTGTATTGTCTGGGTGGCCTGCGATCGAAATTTGGTCTGGGTTTCTGATAGTTTTGGCAGGCTGGCGGTGAGTGATAATATGCTGGCTAGATGTTATAAGTGTGGTAGGTAGTGGCGGGTTGTAGATATCTGGGAGCTGAATGTTGATATGTGGGTGGAGGTGTTTGGTATGTAAGAGGAGATTTTGGACCTTAGGCTACCATCACGGCCCCTACTTCTCTTTTCTTGGATATACCCCCTAATTGCAATGCTTTGTTTGTAGCCTGTAATGCCTCAAAATAGTTACCATTCCGCTCTTGATCCCTTCTTCAATCCTTTCCCCCAATTTGATGATGTCGGAGAATTTGTGATTCTCTATAACCATTAACCTTTCGTAGTATTGTGGATCCTGGGCCCGGACGAAGAACTTGTTCTTCTGCTCTTCTTCTAATGCCGGCCTTACTTTCGCAGCTTCCGATCTCCATCGAGTAGCATACTCGCGGAAAGTCTTTGTTGGCTTCTTCTTGAGATTCTGGATATAAAAGACATCTGGCTCATTCTCCGTATTACACCTGAACCGATCCATGAAATCCGATGCCATGCTTACCCAGCTAACCCACTTCTTTTGGATTTTGGCTAATGTACCACGATAAGGCATCTCCAGTGAGGTTTCTCATGAACAGTTTCATGCGAATCCTTTCATCTTTTCCAACTCATACGAGCTTGTCACAGCATGTCCTTAGATGCACCTTTGGATCACCTGTTCCGTCAAACATCTCGAACTTAGGAGGTTTGTAACCCTACGGTAGTTCTACATCTGGCTGAATACATAGATCTTCATAGTTCAAACCCTCAATGCCTTTACCCCCTTCGACACCCTAGACTCGGCTTGTGAGCTTCTTAAGTTCCTCTGCCATATTCTTGATGAGCAGGTCTTTCTCGGCGGATTCCGGTGTGTATCGGGTTTATTGAGTGGGGTGAGGTAGGGTTTCTACATATATGGGGTTACTTTGGTGGATACCGGGATTTGGGTGTAGTGATGATCATTGGTTGAGTTCTGTGAATCGGGGCAGGTTACGGTGTATTTTGAGGAGTATGGTAGGTAGTAGTTGTGGATACTGAGTAGGAAGATGTTGGTGTTGAGGAGGAGTTGGCACTGGTGGAGGGTTAGGATTTTGAGGAGGTGTGGCGTATTGATGAGGTGCGGGAGGATTTTGTGGATGTTGATTTGGTGTGTTTTAAGGAGGTGCTGGGTTTTGGGCGTTCTGTTGGTTAATATACGTGATGTTTAAGGTGAGGGAGACGTTTGCCAAGTTGCAGACCTACTTAAGTTCCCTTTGCAATTCCAGTATTTTCTGCTCCAACCGTAGAACCAAATCATTATGTGTCGGAGTACTCCGACCATATGAAGTTTCAACATTTTCCGCATATGCAGCGTTACCTTTCCTGATACCACTCATGTCATCCATCTTAGCCTTTCCCTTAATTTTAGGATCACTTGGAGGAGGAGGAAGTGGAGAGACTCTGGATCTGGTATGATACGCTGATGATGCCAGTATGCAAGAACCAACCTTAGGGAATGGGAATAATCAAAACAAAGAAAAGCAAAAAGGTAAACAAGTCAGTAGGGGATTTTAGAAGAATATTTGTGGTATTTAAACATGTATTACGAAATTATAAATTCGCGTCCTAATGTTGGGGACCTCATTGTGCCTGAGGTAGGCCTAGCGACACATACATTTGGAGAAACTTGATGCCGATAACTGCCTTATTTCATTAATGTAATAAATAGATCAAACCTCTAAAATTATAATAATTAAAAGAGTTGCTGGTGGCATTTGCCTTATTATAATCAATTTCTAAAACGACTTTAGAAAAGCAAATAAACAGCAATTCTATTCTATTTGGTCCCGGAGGGACCCTCTCCAAGCTTGGCCTTCTTGGCCCCATCGATTAGATTCCCCAGGTCGCGCATGTCCAGCAGCAGATACGCCCTTGCTAGGTGTCCTCCTTCGTTGCCCTCTGTATTTTGACAATCCACGATCCTTTTCCTCATCTTCCCTTCAAGTTCCATCAGACCCTGCTCTAAGTACTCCAGCTTCTCTGTTGATTTTGCAGCAACTTCCCTCCATTCATTAATTGATTCCATGTTTATCTTATGTTGTTCCAAATATCTGGCTTCAGACTCAAGGATTCTCTTGCGCAATCTCTTGTATTTTACTTGTGCTTCAGCAGCATCGTCTATGACCCTGTTTCCTCGATTGATCCCTGGCTCGAATTCTCCTGCTATGTCATCATCCAACCATGATAGGTAGAAATATACATGACCGGCGTGGTACCAATCTAGTTCGATGATATCCTTTTCCACAATAATCTTCAGATGTCACATGTGTTGGGCCTCACAATTGGATAGATTGGCACCACCCTTAAAGTATGCTTTATAGTGAACCATCTTAGAAACTCGCGGTATGACTTGTTTTCTCCCAGCCTGTCTCATGACCCTGATAGGAGCATAAGGATAGATACCCCTCAACCCGATCAACACTAAGTGAGGAGCATCTCTGGATCTGATGATGAACTCGCTAGTAGGGAACCACTTGAACATCCAATGGACCTTGTCATCAGTCAAATTGCTAAAGAAGTGTACCCAATCCACGGCGTTTTCCGGTTGTCCAAACCTGTCTAGGATGAAAGTCATTCTTTTTGGATGGTGAAAGGCTATGTGGTCATTCCATGGTTGCCGAGGAAATTCCTGACGGTACTGTCCTATTTGAAGATACTCCAACAACCATATTTGCAGTAAAACATTACAACCCTCAAAATGTCTGAATCCCTTCTTACAACGGATCAAAGCTCGGTATATCTCTACCACGATCATTGGGATAATAGTGTAAGTCTGTCCCTTAATCCCTTCCATTAAGGTCTTGGTAACCATAGCCAAACGAGTGTGAGTCATGTCTCCTTGAATTGGAAATACTATCATACCCAGAAAACAGACGATGAACACAAAAACCCGACGATGAGTCCAGCCCAGGGAAGTGATGGCAAACTCATCATGATAGATACGGTAGAATGTGCTATGCCCATAACGCTCGTAGAGAAAGTCGAAAGGTATGTAGGACTTCTTCAGGCAGACTAACTCGTCATTCTTTCTAAGACCTTTCATCTTCAGAAATCCCTTAGAAGTACGATTTTCCGATACCAGCAGACCAGGGCTATCCTAGGTAGCCCGGCAAAACCTCCTATTTCCTCAAGAAAGGAAGTCATCTCTATGTTACCAAAATGGAAAACAGCCCTCTTTTCATCCCAGAACATAGTAGCGGCCTCGATCAGTACATTGTATGGCTGAATGTTTAGCAAAGAAAGCAAATTTTCAAGAATTATTTTCACATGGTTCTTATCACTTGGCGAGAGATTTTCCCACCAGTCTAACAATAGATGTGAGATACTTTGGACCTTGCCGAACCTAGGGACTTCGTGCCACATTTCTGCAAAACAAATAAAGTTAGCCCTTTCCCCTTCCGGGTTTGACTACTTACACATTAATGATTAGCATATCGGCACATTTTCTCCAAATAATGCACATATCATGATCGTGCTCATTGGGATTATGGAAATCCTGATGGACTTTGGACAAGGCTTTCCTTAGAGAGTTATTATGTGGACAATATTCTAACTCATGCTAGGTTTGGACATGATGCATGCACAGTTAACATTAGAGTAGGGTTTTCTATATAAGTCTAGACCGGTACCCTCAAGCAGACAACTTGAGAGGTAAAGGTACGGAACCGTCAACGGCACCGCTGATCAACTAGTTTTACCGCAAATAACCTTTGCCAAATTTAAAAAGGGTAATATAGGAAGAACGCGGACACTCATCAAGTGCTGCTATGGTATTAACTGCGCACGAGTGGAATATGATGCAGAGCATGTAATTATGCAAAAAATAAAACAACACCTTGTCAAGTATTTTGCATGATGAAAGAGATAAATGCGGTATTTCATAAATGTAAAGATAGGAAAGAAAGAAAAACAAAGAAGGAGTTAGTTCGCATAATGAAAAATTATAATAAAGCAGTAAAAGGGGTAGAGATTGGGAAAGACATAAAGATTGAAGCTAGCGAACAAGGTTAAACGAAAAGTTGCATGTAAATTCATGTAAAAGGGAAAGTAGGGAAGGGGGTGTGCATGTAGCAAATAAACGGTGAATTGGAGCACAAAATAATAAAGACACACTTGTCGAGGGAGACTAATTCACACAGACCAAGTTCATTATGGTAAGAGCCTAAGGATATCCCCAGCAGAGTCGCCTTGCTGTCGCGCCCCATTTTTCTGGAAAATATTGGGCTTCAACGTCGTGACAACTCTTTTACATGGAAGGGTACTAAAAGAGAGACGCCACCTAACGGATTAAGGTGCGTTAGGGCACTTATTTTGCAGATAACTCTGATTTAACTAGTTTACGTCACCAAAGATCGGGTAAGGGCTCAAATTACCTCGAGAAGAAGGTGTTAGGCACTCCTCGAGGTCCACAACGGTGGGTCCCGGCCGAACTCGAATTATATGAATTAGTCTAAGGGAAGGGAAGCAATTTGGACAAATAACATTATTGACTTTAACAAAGGTGGGGGAGGTCCTAAGTTTTTTAGCCTAGAGGATTACCCCATGCAACATAAATAATACTTCGTAACTCTCTCAAGATGGAGTGTTACTCATATTATTCAGCAGGCACAGACTATCATCTCCTGCTACCCGATTACTATATTTAAGTTGTTAACCTAAAGCGCACTAATCAATTCTATGTCGTACTCTATGCGTGCACTACCCGTCCCATGCCTATGGTCCATGAGACATTTGGACCTCTATTTCAAGGGGGTTCTAGACTTTAACTTAGGTTGCTCAAAAATGATAAAACTAGGCGACATACAAAAAAAAACAAGTTAGGACTTTATGTAAAGGCAATTAACGGCTTAAGTTAGCCTCCACACACAAACAAACAAATGCACGCGGGCAATACATAGTTTCAGAATTGGAGACTTAGAGTCCTACATGCATGGATTCTAGGTGATGCCGAATTCAATATCGTATATGTGATGCTGCTGTCCCAAGTTAACTGGTTTGCAGATTACGGAGGTCATGAAACCTATAAATATGATTTCTAAGCGACTATACAGTTTAGGAGCATTTGGTATTACACGCTGATTATTGAGACTATAGGTTGTAGGTTATTAAACATATAGACATGATCTCTAGGTGATTCACGCAGTAGGGTCAATAAAACTTATTGGAAATGCTCAAAATTACTTATGCCTCCTTATAACCGCATGGATAACAGCGTTTGAAGAGCGAGTGGTGATGTTCTATAGGCATGATTTCTAGATACTAGTGATTGGAACTGATTCTCATATGTTAGCTCTTATAGGCATGCTTTCTAAATGGACAGTATGATGCAATAGCGATTTTAAGTAATTAAAATCCTACAGGCATGATATCTATTGAGCGTGGTGCAGATTGAAAAGACTGTTATTAGAATTCATTCCCTATAGGCATGATATCTAATAATCGGACAGAAATACGCATAAGAGCAGGTAAAATATTTAGTCAAACGATCATGCTTTTGAATAATGTGCAGGTATTAGGCAGGTTAAGTGAAGTGTGTGATTTCCTATAGGCATGGTTTCTAATAAGCAGAAATAGAACATAATTGAACCAAGTATTGAAACCATAGGCAGGATTGCAAACATATAATGACTAAACATAATAGGATAACTATAGGCATGATTTCTAACACACGATAACTAAACACACATTATTGAACCTATAGGTAGGATTCCTACCCCATTGATTGCAAATATAAGATAAAAATCTCTTTCCCAATTTCACTAATACCCCAAATGTTATTATAAGAATTATTATAGGCCAGAACAAATAGAATGAATTACAAAGTAGAATAGCTATATTGAGCCTACAGCAGGCCTAAAGCTACACTCGGCCAGGCCGGGCCTTTATTCTTATAGTTCATAACACCCTAAAATTACATCATCATGGGCATAAGGCAGCCAGGAATCAAGTGATTCACCCAGTGGGCACATGGCAGAGTTAAGCATTAGAACCATGGCCCTAGTGTGTCAGAGTTCCTAAAGGTTTCAAGAACTCAGGGCAGTGCTCACACTAGGGAGGTTGATAGGGGAAATTCAGAGAAATCCTAAGGATCAAATCCTAGTGTGTCAGAGTTCACAAGGGTCTCAATTGGACCCCGAGAAGTACTCACACTAGGGAGGTCAAATGATAGAACCTAAGTATCCTTGGCTTTCAGTCGGCTAAGAATAAAAACTCAAAGAAACCAAGTAGTAAAGGAATAGATTGAGGTTAGGGGGACAACACTGAAGGATACAAACAGATTCAAATTGAGCACATAGAACATGTAGTAGAACATGCTTAGGTTTTGAGAACAGACTTAACAAAGTTTCAGAAAAACAAGTTCAACACATAATGCATATACTAACAAGACAGGTTTGCAAGATTGATGTACACAGACTCATATTTAAAAAAAAGTGTTCAGATTATGCTAAGTGTAGATGCTAGTGTCCCAAGAAGGGATCATATCAATTGGCAACCAAACTTAACAGAATGAGAACAAATTAAGGCCACTGTTTGGAAGTCAAGACATGGTAGAAGCATACAGGATCAAATATGCTACATGCCATCACTGCAAGTTCAGAAATAGACTTATGCTAAACACTTGGTGAATACCTTCATTCTTAGTCATCTAATCCATAAATGGGGATATGAAAGCATGTTCAAGTAACAGGGTTAATAGCAAATTTAAACACTAAAGAGATGGATAAAGTGCAAAGGTTCTAAACATGAGTAACACATAGGCTAGGCAGACTTAAAAAGAAATTAATCAACTTAAAGCAGGTCTAAACATGTCTCAAACTACAAGTGTAATGGCATTTTAGATTAGAAAGGCCTAGAATTAAAGTAAGACAGTCAGGATTGCATACGAGAACAGCCCGGAAACATATTGAACAACAACCTTCAGAAGTGAAAACATATGCTAATGAGAGGTAAAAGGAATGAAGTGACGAAAGTTCATCAACTCACCAGTTAAACTAAAAACAAGGAAGAACAAAGTCCATTGTAGGAATAACCCAGAATTTCTGGCCTTGGCCGTTAAGTGAAGAGACAAAAAAGAACAAAGTACACAGTAATAAGAACCCATAATTTCTGACCTTTGCTTTCAGCCGGCCAGGAACCAGAATATAGAACAAGAGTATTTAAAGAACAAAGAGCGATAATTTCAGTTTTTTAGTAATCATTTACGATTCAAGTCTGTCCCAAAAGGAGAATGGGGAGGGGTTTATATAGTAGTAGAAATTAACATCCAAACAAGGAAAATCATCAATCAAACATGAGAAAGGAAAGAATCATCGCATGCAATCAAATCAGTAAGGAAAAGAAAAAAATCTCAAACCCTAATTTTAGGGAAAATGTAAAATCGGCAGAAACCAAAAATAAATAAAAGTGGAAAATTACATGCTGCATAGAATAAAATGAACATAGACAGATATACCTTTTAAAATCAAAGAACCGAACCAGATTTGGTTCGATTTAAAAGAATCTGAAATCATAATTTTAGGGTGAGTAGGAATCACGGAAATGCACAGAGATTCATACCATAAACGAACAAGAATGAACATAGACAAAGAGGTCAAGGAAATGAACTAGCTTTAGTTCGAAATCGATGAAATCCGCTTGCCATGTTTAGGCAAGTGGTATATAAAAGGTTCCAGTGCAGAGAGGGAGTCGAATATGGCAAGAAGCCACCATGGAATCCGATGATCGGTGGGATTAGAAGAGAAAACTGTGGGGAGATGGCTAGGGTTTGACAGAGAGAAAAGGGGAGTTTGAGAGAGTTCGAGGGTGGCGGGTGAAGGGACGAATGGTTTAGGGTTCAGGGGGTTCGGGTATAATTTAAAAGTGCTAGTGTAATATGGGTCGTTGATCTCAGAGATAAAAGGCCACGATTAGTCGGGGTTCTGGGTCGGGTTAATGAAATGGGTCGTGACCGGGCATGGGGTTAGGTTAATTGGTTTGAGCTCAAGGGTTATTGGGCTCGGATTGGGTAGTTAGGTCCTAAATTAAAAGGAATTTAGGGCTAGATTTTAAATACTCAATTTTAATAAATAATAATTTATAAAAATAATAGACAAATAACAAAATATATTATTTGTGCATGAACATGATTAAAACTAATTATTTAACATTATAAAAATATAAAAAGTTATTTTCTGTATAAATAATGTAATTATACATGCATATGGGCTATTATTGCAAAATGCGCAATTTGGCCCTAAACAAATGCAAATGTAATTATAAGAAATGCCCTGAAAATATTTAAAACTCATATTGGTGTAAATTATAAGTTTAGATGATTAAATCATCATAAAATAATTTGGAGGATAATTATTGGATATTTATACAATATAAATGCAGAAATAAATTTGGAGGATGATTCATATGCGCTATTTTGAAGTTATATATATATATTTGAAAAATATGAGGAAAACATCGGGTATCAGCAGCTAGGTGTGAGGCCGAGTCATCTGACGTCGTTATCACAGGTATTGTTCCAGTTTTCCATAGAGATGCTTCTGTTCTATTTGATCTGGGTTCTACTTATTCCTACGTGTCATCCTAGTTTGCTTCATATTTGGTTGTGCCTCGTGATTCTTTGAGTGCTCTTGTGTATGTATCCACGACTGTGGGAGATTCTATTGTTGTAGATCGCGTCTATCTCTCATGTGTGATTACTATTGGGAAGTCTTAACACTAGCGTAGATCTTTTACTTCTTGATTTGGTAGATTTTGATATTATCTTGGGTATGGATTGGGTGTCACGTTACCATGCTATATTGGACTATCACGCCAAGATGGTGACCTTAACTATGCCGAGGTTGCCTCGATTAGAGTGGAGAGGGACTCCTGGCCACTCTATCAGCATAGTTATTTCTTATGTGAAGGCTCGACGTATGGTCGAGAAGGGATGCCTAGCTTATTTGGCCTATGTCCGTGATTCTAGTGCGGAGGATCCCTCCATGGATTTAGTACAAGTTGTTCGTGAGTTTCGAAAGGTGTTTCCTGCAGATCTGTCGGGGATGCCACCCGACAGAGATATTGACGTCTGTATTGATTTGGCTCCAGGCACTCAGTCCATTTCTATTCCACCATACCGTATGGCCCCGCCGGAGTTAAAAGAATTTAAGGAGCAGTTGCAATATTTGCTTAATAAGGACTTCATTAAACCTAGTGGCTCGCCATGGGGTGCGCCCGTGTTGTTCGTGAAGAAGAAAGATGGATCAATGAGGATATGTATAGACTATCGGCAGTTGAACAAGGTCACTATCAAGAAAAAGTATTTGTTGCTGAGGATTGATGACTTATTTGATCAGCTTCAGGGTTTCGAAGATTGATTTGAGGTCTGGCTACCATCGGTTGAAGATTAGGGCATCCGATGTCCCTAAAACGACTTTTCGAACTCGGTATGGGCATTATGAGTTCCTAGTGATGTCATTTGGGTTGATAAATGCCCCAACAATATTCATGGATTTGATGAACTAGGTGTTCAATCCCTATTTGGATTCTTTTGTGATTATATTCATTGATGATATCTTGTTCTACTCCCGTAGTCGAGGGGAGCATGAGCAGCATCTTCGGATTGTACTTCAGACTCTGAGAGATAGCCAGTTATATGCCAAGTTTTTAAAGTGTCAGTTTTGGTTAGACTCGGTCGCCTTCTTGGGGCATGTCGTATCGGCAGAGGGCATAAAGGTGGATCCTAAGAAGATTGAGGCATTTCATAACTGGACTAGCCCTATTTCAGGTACAGAGATCCGGAGTTTCCTGGGTTTGACGGGTTATTATCGCCGGTTCGTGGAGGGGTTTTCATCCATAGCAGCTCTATTGATTAGATTGACCCAAAAGGGTGCCCCATTCAGATGGCCAGATGAGTTTGAGTTGAGCTTTCAGAAGCTCAAGACTATTTTGATTACGGTGCCTGTGTTGGTATTGCCCATAGGTTCAGGATCCTACATGGTGTATTGTGATGCATCCAATATCGGGCACGGTGTAGTATTGATCCAGGAAGGATGGGTGATTATATACGCGTCGCGGTAGTTGAAGGTTCATGAGAAAAATTACCATGTTCATGACTTAGGGTTGGAAGCCATTGTTCATGCGCTGAAGATTTGGAGGCACTATATTTACGGTGTGTCGTGCTAGGTATTCACGGATCATCGGAGTGTACAGTATATTTTCAAGAAGAAGGAGCTCAACTTGAGGTAGAGGAGGTAGTTAGAGCTGTAGAAAGACTATGATATCATAATTTTATATCATCCCGGAAGGCCAATATGGTGGCCGATGCCTTGAGTAGAAAGGCAGTGAGTATGGTTAGCCTTGTGTATATCCTGGTTGGCTAAAGGTCGTTTGCAGTAGATGTTCAGGCTCTGGCCAATTAGTTTGTGAGGTTAGATGTTTTAGAGCCTAGTCGTCTGCTAGATTGCATAGTCGCTTGGTCTGTCTCGTACGAGCACATCAGAGAGCATCAGTATGATGATCCCCATTTACTTGTCCTCAAAAACACGGTGCGTCACAGTGGTGCCAAGCAGGTTGCTATTGGAGATGATAGGTTTTTGAGGATTCAGGGTCATATTTATGTGCCCAATGTGGATGGGCTTCGTGAGTTGATTCTTTAGGAGGCCCACAATTCCCGATATTCTATTTATCCGGGTGTCGCCAAAATGTATCAGGACTTGCGGCGGCATTATTGGTAGAGGAGGATGAAGAAGGATATAGTTGCATATGTAGCTCGGTGTCTAAATTGTCAGCAAGTAAAGTATGAGCATCAGAAGCTTGGTGGTTTGCTTTGGAGGTTAGAGATTCCTGAGTGGAAGTGGGAGCGTATCACTATGGATTTTGTTGTTGGACTCCCACGGACTCAGAAGAAGTTCGACACTGTATGGGTCATTGTGGACATGTTGATCAAATCAGCACATTTCATTCGAGTGGCAGTTACCTATTCTTCAAAGCGGTTAGCTAAGATCTACATCCGCGAGATCGTCCGTCTTCACAGTGTGCCAGTGTCTATCATTTCTGATCTAGGTACGTAGTTCACCCCACACTTCTGGAGGGTCGTACAGTATGAGTTGGGCACACAAGTTGAGTTGAGTTGAGCACAACATTTCATCCCCAGAAGGATAAATAGTCCGAACGCACTATTCAGATATTGGAGGATATGCTTCACGCTTGCGTTATGGATTTTAGGGATTCTTGGGATCGGTTCTTGCTGCTTGCGGAGTTTGCCTACAACAACAGCTACCAGTCGAGCATTCAGTTGGCTCCTTGTGAGGAATTATATGGAAGGCAGTGTCGTTACCAGTTGGATGGTTCGAGCCATGGGAGGCTCGGTTGTTAGGTACAGACTTGGTACAGGATGCCTAGGATAATGTCAAGATTAATCAGGATTGACTTCACACCGCTTAGTCTAGGAAGAAGAGTTATGCCGACCGTAGAGTTCGTGATGTTGCATTCATGGTTGGAGAGAGGGTGTTGCTCCGGGTTTCACCCATGAAGGGTGTGATAGGGTTCAGAAAGAAGGGCAAGTTGAGCCCTAGGTATATCGGACCCTTTGAGATTCTTAAGAGAGCGGGTGAGGTGGCCTACAGGCTGGTATTTCCACCTAGTTTATCAGTTGTCCATCCGGTGTTCCATGTGTCCATACTCCGGAATTATCATGGTGATCCGTCCCATGTGTTAGATTTCAGTTCAGTGCAATTGGACAAGGATTTGACTTATGAGGAGTAGCCCATGGCTATTCTAGCCAGGCACGTCCGACCGTTGAGGTCTAAGAGTTATCCTTCATGTCGAGTGCAGTGGAGAGGTCAGTCGATCGCAATAGACAAGTGGGAGTCCGAGTTGGACATGTGGAGTAGATATCTATAGCTTTTCACCAATTCAGGTACCTTTCTATGTCTGTTCGAGGACGAACATTTATTTTAGAGGTGAAGAATTTGATGACCCGATAGGTCATTTTCAGTTTTATCCCTCATTTTATGTATTTCAAAACCTCGATTAATTCTGTTTAGCCTTTCCCGATTTGCGTACACAGTTCGTGTCTTCCTCTGAAAGGTTTTTATCTGAAATATTGAGAAAAATGTGAAATCGTACCTTAAAACTCATTTGAGTTGACTTTGATCAACGTTTTGAGCAACACATACCCAGATTAGTATTTTGATGGTCCCGATGGGTCCGTATCGTAATTTGGGACTTGGGCCTATGCCCGAAATTGAATTCTCTAGTCCCTACCTCGATTTAATGTAATTTGTTGAAAACTAGAAGTTAAAATGTTTAAACTTTTTTTAAGTTTGATCGTAATTTGACTTTGTTGATATCGGATTCGGATTTTGGTTCCAAAACTTGGTATAGGTTCATTTCAGTATTTATGACTTGTCTGTAAAATTTGGTGCAAAACAGAGTTGATTTGACGTGATTCGGACGTCCGGTTGAGAAATTGCATGTTCTTAAGATTCATTGCAAAATTCATTTGTTTTGTTGTCCGATTCGTAGTTCTAGGTATTATTTTTGTATTTTGATCACGCGAGCGAGTTCGTATGATATTTTCGGACTTGTGTGCATGTTTCGTTTGGAGCCCCGAGTGCTCGGGTGAGTTTCAGATAGGTTGCGGATGTTTTGAACTTAAGGAAATTGATGGTTTTGGGCTACTGTTGTATCTGGTGATGTGTGCTTCGTGATCGCGAAGTCTCTCACACGATCACAAAGGAGAAAATTGGGACTGGGGAGGAATGCTCTTCACAAACGCGAGGTTCCGGTCGCGAACGCGAAGCAGAATCGGGCTTGCCCTTTGCGAAAGCGACTGTTCCTCCGCGAACGCGAAGCATTTTAGGCTTCAGGGGGTACTGGGTTTATGTTCTGCGCGACCGCGGCCACTGGGTCGCGAATGCGATCGCTAGGGGGAATGTGAGGACCCAAAAGGTCATCTGATGTTTTAGAACTCGAATCTGCGCTCTTAAACCTTAAAAATCTTATTTTTATCCTCCTTGATTTGCGTGCACAATCTGAGAATGTTTCCGGAAAGCTTTTATGTTAAAAATTGATGAAAATAAGCATTTATGTCTTAAAAGTTAATTTTAGTTGACTTCGGTCAATATTTTTGGTAAACGGACCCGGATCCGTGTTTCGACGGTCTCGGTGGATCCGTATCGAATTATGGGACCTGGGCGTATGCCCGGAATCGAATTCGGAGGTCCCTAGCTCAAGTTATGAATTTTTGATGAAACTTCAAAGTCTGAAAATTAATTATTTCTAAGAATTGATTGATATTTGGCATTGTGAGTATCACGTCTGTATTTTTGTTCCGTAGCCCGATACAGGTTCATTATAATATTTAAGACTTGTCTGTGAAATTTGGTGAGAAACGGAGTGGGTTTTGACGTGATTCGGACGTCAAGTTGAGAAGATATGAATTTTAAAGTGTTCTTGAGAATATTATTCGATTTGGTGCTACATTCGTAGTTATAGGTGTTATTTTGGCGATTTTATCGCTCGAGCAAGTCCGTATGATACTTTTAGACTTGTGTGCATGTTTAGTTTGGAGCCCCAAGGGCTCGGGTGAGTTTCGAATAGGCCACGGGATGTTTTGAACTTTGAAACTGGTTTTCTATAGATTCTGGTGTCTGGAATATCCTTCTATGCGTTCGCAAAGGTCCTCTCCCGAACGCGAAGAGTAAAATGATAAGGTCGGAATTTCTTCTTCGCGAACGCAAAGGCTTGGTCGCAAACACAAAGAGATGTGGGCATTACCCTTCGCGAATGCGACAAGCCTATCGCGAACGCGTAGTGTTAGGCACTGGGGGGGAGTCAGCCTTTTCTTTATCGCGAACACGAGCAATGTCTCGCGAACGCAGAGTCCAGTAGGGGGTTTCCTAGTCGAACGCGAACACTGTTTTGCGAACACGAAGGTTTGGCTACCAATGCTCTTCGCGAAAGCGACAGTGGCCTCGCGAACGCGATGCACACTGTCAACCAGCACTTAACAGAATCCAAAAACGAGATTTAGCCAAAAAATCATTTTTTTCTCAAACACCAAGCAGTGAGAGGCGATTTGTCAAGAGCCATTGTTTCCCCAAATTGTTGGTAAGTGATTCTAAACCATTTTATTTCAATTACCCAGTACGTTTCATGAATTATCAACCTAAAATCTAGAGTTTTCATGGTAGAATTAGGGGTTAGGGTAGAAACTAGGGGTTTCAAAACTTTAGGGATTTAGACCTCAATTGGAGGTCGAATTCCAAAACCAATTACATATTCGGGCTCGGGGGTGAATGGGTAAATGGATTTTGGTCGAAACCTCGGGTTTTGACCAAGCGGTCCCGGGGTCAATGTTTTGACTTTTTGGAGGAAAATTTGAGAAATTTAATTTATGCAATATAATTGATTCCTTTAGCAATATTTGACATTATTGAGTCATTTTTTAAAAGATACGAGTGGTTTGGAGGTGCATTCTAAAGGAAAAGTTGTGATTGAGAATTAAGTGGCCTTCGGAGCAAGGTAAGTGTTGTGTCTAACCTTGACTCGAAGGAATTAGGAACCTTAGATTACTTTCGAAGTGAAATTCATGTGAGCGGCGTATATGTGAGGTGACGAGTACTTATGCGCCTCCAATTTACCTATTTTCCATGTTTCTCTATTTTTCTTATATTGGCTCTTTCCTATGCCTAATTGCTATGTGTTATACTAGTGTTGTTCAATTTATCATTCTTATCATGTTTACGGATTTTTTGGTGATAATTGAGTTTTTATTTCAAAGTTGAGATTGATATTATGGAACCAAATGTTGAAGTAAGGTTTGCACTTGTTATTCTATCTCCCTGTTGTTATTTATGCATTGACTTATGGTAAGGGAGAGTGTTAATTCACGAATGGTGATGTCGTGCCATATTATGAGTGTTAATGCACGAAGGGTGATGCCGTGCCATATTGTGAGTGTTAATGCACGAAGGGTGATGCTGTGCCATATTGTGAGTGTTAATGCACGTATGGTGATGTCGTGCCATATTGTGAGTGTTAATGCACGAAGGGTGATGTCGTGTCGTTTCTATTGATTTTATGGTGAGATTTAGAGTAAAAGCACAAAGAGTGATGCCCTGCATTTTCCTTTACTGTATTCACTATTCCTATTAATTCATGGTATGTTGACTGCTCCGGTTATCATTTTGTTGTATTTCTTTATCTCATATTCCCCTCAGCATGTTGCCCTCCCGACATTTCCTGTTTAGTTCTTCATTTCTGTTATTTGTATATACACTGTTAAATCGTACAGGTTTATTTGTAGGTGCCTTGCCTTAGCCTCGTTACTACTTCGTCGAGGTTAGGCTCGATACTTACCAGTACATGGGTTCGGTTGTACTGATATTGCACTCTGTACTTTCTGTGCAGCTTTTGGTACCGACTCGGGTTGATCGAGATTTGTGCTATTGGTCTGCTGTCCGGACACTCAAGATAGATCTGTCAGCGTTCACAGACCTTGAAGTCCCTGTCTATATTCTCTGTCCTACTGTTTCTTTCATTCAGACAGTTGTATATTTTTCAGACTATTACTTGTAGAAAATTCTAGAATGCTCGTGAATTATGACTCCAGATCCGGGTGGTAGTAATTAATACAGTTTTATAATATTACGCACTTATCATATTTCATCTTAGTTTATTATTGTTATTTACTGAATGGAAATAAGGAATTGGTTTAATGATTTTCTAACGTTGGCTTGCCTAGCAAGTGAAATGTTATATGCCATCTTGGTCCCCTGGGAAATTCTGGGTCGTGACAAGTTGGTATTAGAGCACTAGGTTGCCTAGGTCTCACGATTCACGAGCGAGCTTAGTAGAGTCTGAAGGATCAGTATAGAGACGTCTGTGCTTATCTTTCAGAGGCTATGAAGTTTGGGAACAAATTTCATTTTTATTCTCCTCTGTCGTGCGATGTTGTTTTCTCAATACTCATTTAACTCTTCTACTCTTATTCTCTTACAGATGGCGAAAACACGTACCGTTTCCTCGGCTGAGCAGCAGCTAGAGCCTGTAGTGGCAACTCCTACGAGGGGTAGAGGTCGAGGACGAGGCCGTGCCAGAGGCAGAGGTAGGGACAGGGCTCAGCTTAGAGCCCGAGCAACAGCCCTAGCAGTGGAGCCTCAGATAGATCTTAATGAGGAGATTTCATCTCAGACTATTCCTGCCTGACCAACTCAGGTTCCGGAGGGGTTCATTGCCACCCCAGTACTTCAGGACGCTTTGGTCTGCTTGGTGGGCCTTATAGAGAGTGTAGCCCAGACTGGCGCATTTTCCATGGCACCAGCCATCTCTCAGGCTAGAGGAGGGGCCCAGACTCCCACTACTCTCGCTCCGGAGCAGATAGCTCCCCAATATCAGGCTCCAACAGCTCATCCAGTCAGAGTAGTTCAGCCAGTTGTTGCGCCACAGACCGATAATGGGTCATCTATGTCTTCTGAGGCTTTATGGAGGCTGGACAGGCTTACCAAGCTCTTCCCAATTCACTTTAGTGGTGCTCCTTCAGAGAAACCCCAGGAGTATCTTGACAGTTGTCACGAAGTTCTACGGAATATGGGTATAGTGGAGACCAATGGGGTCAATTTTGCTGCATTACAGATGACTGGTTCTGCCAAGAAATGGTGGAGAGATTACTTGTTGACTAGGCCAGCTGGGCCGCCTGCTCTTAGTTAGGACCAGTTCTCCTAGCTCTTCATAGAGAAGTTTCTACCTATCACATTGAGAGAAGAGCGTCGCCATCAATTTGAGTGTCTCCAGCAGGGCAGTATGATTGTTACCCAGTATGAGACCCATTTTATGGATTTGGCCTGTCATGCTATTATTCTGCTTCCCACCGAGAAAGAGAGGGTGAGGAGGTTTATTGATGGACTTGCTCAGCCTATCAGATTGCAGATGGATAAGGAGACTAGGAGTGAGATTTCTTTTTAGGCGGCTCCTAATGTCACTAGACAAGTCGTAATGGTTCTTACTCAGGGAGGTCAGGGGTTTGACAAGAGACCTCGTTATTCCGGTGAGTTCAGCGGTACCTCATCTAGAGTCAAGAGTACTTTTGGTAGAGGCCATCCTCCCAGGCCGTTGCATGCAGCACTCCAGGCATCCACGATGCCTTAGGTAGTCGTGGCCCTCATATGCATTATTCTGAATAGCCAGCCTACAGTGCACCACCAGCTCCTATTAGTGCACTTCCACTCCAGAGTTATCAGGATGGTTATTCAGGTCGACAGGGTTAGCAGTCACAGCAGCCGAGGTTATGTTATTCTTGTTGTGATCCGAGGCACATTGCTAGATTTTGCCCTCGGGCAACGAGCAGCTCACAACATCAGAGTTCTCGTGCCATGGTTCCAACACCTGTTGCTGCACCACCTGCTCAGCCAGCTAGAGGCAGAGGTCAGGTAGCCAGAGGTAGAGGCCAGACTGTTAGAGGTGGAGGTCAGGCCATTAGAGGTGGAGACCATCCAGTTAGAGGCCGTACTAGGGACGTAGTTCAGAGTGGTAGGCCCCAGCCCCGATGTTATGCTTTCCCAGCCAGGCCTGAGGCTGAGTCATCTGACGCTGTTATCACAGGTGCTATTTTAGTTTGCAGTAGAGATGCTTCAATTCTATTTGATCCGGGGTCTACTTACTCCTATGTGTCATCCTATTTTGCTTCATATTTGGTTGTGCCCCGTGATTCCTTGAGTGCTCTTGTGTATGTGTCCACACAAGTGGGGGATGCTATTATTGTAGATTGTGTTTATCGTTCGTGTGTGGTCACCATTGGGAGTCTTGAGACTTATGTAGATCTTCTACTACTCGATATGGTTGATTTTGATGTCATACTGGGTATGGATTGGCTGTCACCTTATCATGCTATATTAGATTGTCACACCAAGACGGTTACCTTAGCCTTGCATGGATTGCCTCGATTCGAGTGGAAAGGGACTCTTGGCCATTCTACCAGCAGGGTTATCTCTTATGTGAAGGCTCGACATATGGTCGACAAGGGGTGTCTAGCTTATTTGGCTTATGTCCGCGATTCTAGTTTGGAGGTTCCTTCTATGGATTCAATGCCGGTTGTTCGCGAATTTCCAAAGGTGTTTCCTGCAGACCTGCCGGGGATGCCACCCGACAGAGATATTGATTTCTACATTGATTTGTCTCCGGGAACTCAGCCCATTTCCATTCCGCCATACCGCATGGCCCCGCCAGAGATGAAAGAATTGAAGGAACAGTTACAAGATTTGCTTGATAAGGGCCTCATTAGACCTAGTGTCTCGCCCTAGGGTTCACTCGTGTTGTTTGTAAATAAGAAAGATGGATCGATTAGGATGTGTATAGATTATTGGCAGTTGAACAAAGTCACCATCAAGAACAACTATCCATTGCCGAGGATTGATGATTTATTTGATCAAGTTCAGGGTGCCAAGGTGTTTTCAAAGATTGATTTGAGATCTGGCTACCATCAGTTGAGGATTAGGGAATCTGATGTTCCTAAGATAGCTTTTCGGACTCGGTATGGGTATTATGAGTTTCTAGTGCTGTCATTTGGGCTGACAAATGCCCCGGCAGCAATCACGAATTTGATGAACCGGGTGTTCACCGGGGTTGACTTTTGTTGACTTTTCGAGAAACGTGTAAAGTATTAACTTTATGTATTGTAATTTACTTCGCTAGCATTATTTGATGTTATTGAGTCGATTTTGGTTAGATGCGATTAGTTTTGAGGCGCATTTTAGAGGAAAGGCTCCGGTAGAGCTTTCATTTGCGTGTAGAGCGAGGTAAGTGTTGGGTTTAACCTTGATTTGAGGGAATTAGGAATCCTTGAGCTATGTGCTATGTAAAATTCATGTGTAGCGGCGTATATGAGATGTGACAAGTATATATACGCCGTCAAAATACTTGTTTCCCTGCTTTTCCGTATTTCTTTAATTATTTTACTCCATGTCTTAATTGTTACATGTCTTAAATGCTTCCCATGCCTTTATTTGCTACTTGTCATTTATTATTCTCATATTAAAAATGTTAGATTCTCCCATGCTTCCATGATTAACTACTACTTGCCTTAATTGACTGCAACATTTTTGGATCGTTCTTCAGACTCTGAAAGACAACCAATTATATGCTAAGTTCTCAAAATGCGAGTTTTGGTTAAGTTCAGTTGCTTTCTTATGTCACGTTGTATCAGCAGAGGGTATTCAGGTGGATCCTAAGAAGATTGAGGCAGTTCAGAACTGGCCTAGACCCACATTAGCTACAGAGATCCGTAGTTTCCTGGGTTTGGCGGGATATTATCGTCAATTTGTGGAGGGGTTTTAATCCATAGCAACCCCATTGACCAGATTGACCTAGAAGGGTGCCCCGTTCAGGTGGTCAAACGAGTGTGAAACGAGCTTTCAGAAACTCAAGACAGCTTTGACTATGACACCGGTATTGGTGTTACCCACAGGTTCAGGACCTTATACAGTATATTGTGATGCATCCCGTATTGGTTTGGGTGCGGTATTGATGCAGGGTGGCAAGGTTACTGCATATGCTTCATGGCAGTTGAAGATTCACGAGAATAATTACCTTGTTCATGATCTAAGCCTGGCATCCATTGTTCACGCGCAGAAGATTTGGAGGCACTATCTTTACGGCGTGCCATGTGAGGTATTCACTGATCATCGGAGCTTGGGGTATTTGTTCAAGTAGAAGGAACTCAATTTGAGGTAGAGAAGATGGTTAGAGCTATTGAAAGATTATGATATCACCATATTGTATCATCCCGGGAAGGCCAATGTGGTGGCCGATGCTTTGAGTAGAAAGTCAGTCAGTATGGGTAGCCTTGCATATATTCCAGTTGGTGAGAGACTGCTTACATTGGATGTTCAGGCCTTGGCCAACCAGTTCATGAGGTTGGATGTTTCTGAACCCAGCCGTGTTCTAGCTTGTACAATTGCTCGGTCTTCTTTGTTTGAGCACCTCAGATATCGACAGCATGACGATCCTCATTTACTTGTCCTTAGATACACAGTGCGGCACGGTAGTGCCAAGCAGGTTACTGTTGGAGATGACGGAGTTTTGAGGATGCAGGGTCATATTTGTGTGCCTAATGTGGGTGGACTTCGTGAGTTGATTCTTGAGGAGGCCCACAGTTCATGATATTCTATTCATCCGGGTGCCGCCAAGATGTATCAGGACTTGTGGCAGCATTATTGGTTGAGGAGGATGAAGAAAGACATAGTTGCATATGTATTTCGGTGTCTAAATTGTCAGCAAGTAAAGTACGAGCATCAGAGACCTTGTGGTTTGCTTCAGAAGATGGATATTCCTGAGTGGAAGTGGGAGCGTATCACTATGGATTTTGTTGTTGGACTTCCACGGACTCAGAGGAAGTTCGATGCAGTTTGGGTCATTATGGACAGGCTGACTAAGTCAGCACATTTTATTCTTGTGGCAGTTACCTATTCCTCGGAGCGGTTGGCAGAGATTTACATTCGTGAGATCGTCCGTCTTCACGGGGTGTCCGTGTCTATCATTTCTGATCGAGGTACGCAGTTTACCTCGCACTTCTAGAGGGAAGTACAGCGTGAGTTGGGTACACGGGTTGAATTGAGCACATCATTCCATCCTCAGACGGACGGGCAGTCTGAGCACACTATTCAAATCTTGGAGGATATGCTCCGCGCATGTGTTTTAGACTTCGGAGGATCGTGGGATCAGTTCTTGCCCCTTGCAAAGTTTGCCTACAACATCAGCTACCAGTCAAGCATTTAGATGGCTCCCTATGAGGCATTATATGGTAGGCGGTGTCGGTCACCAGTTGAATGGTTCGAGCCGAGTGAGGCTCAGTTGTTGGGCACAGACTTAGTACAGGATGCCTTGGATAAGATCAAGATTATTCAGGTTCGACTTTGCATAGCTCAGTCCAGGCAGAAGAGTTATGCCGATCGTAGAGTTCGTGATGTTGCATTCATGGTCGGAGAGAGAGTGTTACTTCGGGTATCACCCATGAAGGGTGTAATGAGGTTCGGAAATAAGGGCAAGTTGAGCCCTAGGTATATCAGAACTTTTAAGATTCTGGAGAGAGTGGGAGAGGTGGCTTACAGGCTTGCATTGCCACCTAGTTTAGTAGTTGTTCATCCGGTATTCCACGTGTCCATGCTTCGAAAGTATCACGGCGATCCGTCCCATGTGTTAGATTTCAGCTCTGTCCAGTTGGACAAGGATTTGACTTACAAGGAAAAGCCGGTGGCTATTTTAGCCCGGCAAGTTCGCCGGTTGAGATCAAAGAGTTACCCTTCAGTTCGAGTGTAGTGGAGAGGTCATCCTATTGAGGCAGTTACTTGGGAGTCCGAATCCGATATGCAAAGTATATATCCCCACCTTTTCACTAGCCCAAATATTTTTCTATGTCTGTTCGAGGGCGAACGGTTATTTTAGAGGTGGAGAATGTGATGACCCAAAAGGTTATCTTATGTTTTAGAACTCGAATTTACGCTCTTAAGCCTTAAAAATCTTATTTTTACCCTCCTCGATTTGCGTGCACAGTCCGGACATGTTTCTGGGAAATTTTATGTTGAAAATTGATGAAAATAAGAATTTATGCCTTAAATGTTGATTTTAGTTGACTTTGGTCAATAGTTTTGGTAAACGGGCCTGTATTCATGTTTTGACTGTCCCGGTGGGTCCGTATCAAATTATGGGACCTGGGTGTATGCCCTGAATCGAATTCGGAGGTCCATAGCTCAAGTTATGATTTTTTGATGAAAATTAAAAGTCTGAAAATTAATTATTTCTAAGAATTGGTTGATATTTGGCATTGTGAGAACAAGGTCCATATTTTGGTTCCGCAGCCCGATACAGGTTCATTATGATATTTAAGACTTATCTGTGAAATTTGGTGAGAAACGGAGTGGATTTGACATGACTCGGACGACCAGTTGAGAAGATATGAATTTTAAAGTGTTCTTGAGAATTTTATTCGATTTGGTGCTACATTGGTAGTTCTAGGTGTTATTTTGGCAATTTGATCGCGCGAGCAAGTACGTATGATATTTTTAGACTTGTGTGCATGTTTGGTTTGGAGCCCCGAGGGCTCGGGTGAGTTTCGGATAAGCCACAGGATGTTTTGGACTTTGAAAAATATGGTTTTTTGCAGATTCTGGTGTCTGGCAAATCCTTCTTCGCGTTTGCGAAGGTCCTCTCGCGAATGCGAAGAGTAAATTGATGAGGCCGGAATTTCTTCTTCGCGAACGTGAAGGCTTGGTCGCGAACGCAAAGCGATTGGGGCATTACCCTTTGCGAATGCGACAAGCCCATCGCAAACGCATAATGTTAGGCATTGGGGGGGGAGTCATCCTTTTCTTCATCGCGAACGCGAGCAATGTCTCGCGAACGCGAAGTCCAGTGGGGGGTAGCCTAAGCGAACACGAACAGTGTCTCGTGAACGTGAAGTCTTGGCAGCCAATGCACTTCGCGAACGTGACAGTGGCCTCGTGAACGCGATGCACACTGTCGCCCAGCACTTAACAAAATCCAAGAACGGGATTTCGCCAAAAATTCATTTTTCTCAAAACCGAACGGTGAGAGGCGATTTTTCAAGAGTCGTTTCTTCACCAAATTGTTGGTAAGTGATTCTAAACTATTTATTTTCAATTACCCATTACGTTTCATGAATTATCAACCTAAAATCTATAGTTTTCATGGTAGAATTAGGGGTTAGGGTAGAAACTAGGAATTTTCGACAAAGTGGGGATTTAGACCTCAATTTGAGGTCGGATTCCAAATATAAATACATATTCGGGCTCGGGGATTAATGGGTAAATGGAATTTGGTCTGAATCTCAAATTTTGACCAAGCAGGCCCGGGGTCAATATTTCGAATTTTTAGAGGAAAATTTGGAAAATTTAATTTATGCAATATAATTGATTCCTTTAGAAATATTTGACATTATTGAGTCATTTTTGAATAGATACGAGTGGTTTGGAGGTAAATTCTAAACAAAAAGCTGTGATTGAGAATTAAGTGGCCTTTGGAGCAAGGTAAGTATTGTGTGTAACCCTGACTTGAGGGAATTAGGAACCTTAAATTACTTGCTAAGTGAAATTCTTGTGAGCGGCGTATATGTGAGGTGACGAGTACTTATGCGCCGCCAATTTACCTGTTTTTCATGTTTCTCTGTTTTTCTTATATTGGCTCTTTCCTATGCTTAATTGCAACGTGTTATACTAGTGTTGTTCAATTTATCGTTCTTATCATGTTTACGGATTTTCTGGTGATAATTGAGTTTTTATTTCAAAGTTGAGATTGATATTATGGAACCAAATATTGAAGTAAGGTTTGTACTTGTTATTTTATCTCCCTGTTGTTATTTATGCATTGCATTATGGTAAGGGAGAGTGTTAATGCACGAAGGGTGTTGTTGCGCCATATTATGAGTGTTAATGCACGAAAGGTGATGTCGTGCCATATTGTGAGTGTTAATGCACGAAGGGTGATGTTGTGCCATATTGTGAGTGTTAATGCACGAAGGGTGATGCCGTTCCATATTGTGAGTGTTAATGCACGAAGGATGATGCTGTGCCATATTATGAGTATTAATGCACGAAGGGTGAAGTCATGCCATGATATGAGAGTTAATGCACGAAGGGTGATGCCGTGCCGTTTCTATTGATTTTATGGTGAGATTGAGAATAAAAGCATGAAGGGTGATGCCATGCATTTTTCCTTTACTGTATTCACTATTCCTATTGATTCATGGTATGTTGACTGCTCCGGTTATCATTCTGCTGTATTTCTTTATCTCGTATTCCCCTCAACATGTTCCCCTCCCGATATTTTATATTTAGTTCTTCATTTATGTTATTTGTATATACGCTATTAAATTGTACAGGTTTATTTGTAGGTGCCTTGCCTTAGTCTCGCCACTACTTCATCAAGGTTAGGCTCGACACTTACCTGTACATGGGGTCGGTTGTACTGATACTACATTCTGCACTTTCTGTGCAGATTTTAGTACCGGCTCGGGTTGATCGAGATTTTTGCTATTGGTCTGATGTCTAGTGACTCAAGGTAGATCTGTCGGCATTCACAGACCTTGAAGCCCCTATCTATCTTCTCTGTCCTACTGTTTCTTGCATTCAGACAGTTGTATTTCTTTCAGACTATTACTTGTAGAAAATTCTAGAATGCTCGTGAATAATGACTCTAGATTCTTGTGGTAGTAATTAATACAGTTTTATAATATTCCGCACTTATCATATTTCATCTTTGTTAATTATTGTTATTTATTGAATGGAAATAAGGAATTGGTTTAATAATTTTCTAATGTTGGCTTGCCTAGCAAGCGAAATGTTAGGCGTCATCACAGTCCCGTCGGTGAAAAATTTCGGGTCGTGACAGGGAATAGCCACCACGAACGTGGATGACATCTCCCGAACGCGAAGTCCAATTGGGCCGCTGTGCATCGCGAACGCGATAAAGACATGACGCCAGTGACTTAAAACATTTCAAACACGGTATTTCTCCCATTTTTCACCATCTTTTCATTAGAGCTCGACCTAGAGGCGTTTTGGAGAAGAAATTTTATCACCCTTTCATAGGTTAGTGTACTTTAACTTGTTTTCTTCCATTTCCATCATCACCCATTAATTTCTAGCCTTAATCTTTGTTCATTCATGTATCTAATATATAACTAAACTAAGAATCGCGTATTAAAACCATATGCACATACCTCTCCCCCACACAAAAGTACAAAATACAATATTTAAACTCTAACTTCTAATAAGACTATTGTATTTTGTGACTAGATCAATATATAGAATTGTTTCTTATATGCATTTAAGTAGAAAGAAGTTATCTCATATTTGGATTAAATTTATAAATAATTATTTTAAATTCTATAATATCTATTAGAACGCACGAAGCTCGGACCAATTCTCTAGTAGTTACTAAGCGTGGAAAGATTACTAGACAATGTATTCATATATGCATTAGTAGGCTAGTAACATAAAATTTATCTTAAAAAGTTTTTACACCCTGGAGTATGACGAAATCAAGTATAAGCAAAACTTCTATTAGGAAAAAGGATTAAAACGAGTAATTTGAAATTAATGCAGCTTGCTGGGAATTGAAAAATGGGAGAAGGTAGAAATGTAATACAAGTAGATATGGAATTGGGATGATAATACTGTAGGAAAATCTGGTATGCTGTGAGTAGCGGAGCCAGGTTTTTAATTAAGGATAAAGAATGTTAAAATATAAAAAAAAGTAAATATACAAAAAAGTAATAAAAAAAAAATCTTGAATCGTACAGTATAATTTTCAGATAAATGGGTGTCATTCGATAGAGTAGCTCCGTCACTGTTTATTGTATATAGGTTGGACAAGTGATAGAATGAAAAATTAAGCAATAACTAATAAACAGGTTTCTGTACCATGTCGGTCGATACAATTAATATTTCTTTTTTTTATGTCGTTTCAGTTTTATCGGATGTCACTGAAATGATGAAATTGCATTTTTTTTTTTCTCAATACCCTAATTGATCTTATGTCTTGTAACTTCATGTGACGTGCACCCAATTTGACAGATGACATTGTAATAGGCCAATCAAGAGATCTCGTACGGAGTATTAAAAATCATTTCTGATATACGAATTTTGCACTCCCATTATACGATCGAACTAGTTAATCTGTTTGTGCTTGACGCAATCGGACGTAATTCTTTTGTAAATTTAATTGATATAAAAGCAATAAAAATAAAAAATAAAATAATTATAAGATGAAAGACATAAAAAGAATACATATATATGAAAATAAAACATAAAAATAGATCAAATAAAAAGTATCACATGTTTTTTTTTAGATTTATCTTGACAGAACTGTCTTACATAAATAAACATGTCTCAACTTTCCTTTAGAGTAATAGAGTTCTAGAATCTACAAATTATTTATCTTTCAAATCCAATCAATCCTACTACTATCCAATCATTCTCTTTTAGACCATAATTAAGTTACAAGAACCTATAGTGAAAACAGGGATTAAATATTGGGTGATATAACTACAACATAAAGTGTTGTAATATGCAATTTAATGTCCACATATTTCCTCTTTGTGTAGCTCTTGTGAGAAAGTTAACTTGGTACACATAGTATGCTGTCTTTTCTTTTTATACAAAGATGCAAATACATGATTAGTGAAGAGAGGGCTACTCTCATGTACAGTTTTGCTGCTATGAACAGTTAAGCTAGAAAAAAAAGGAGTAAATGAACTCTGATATATTTATACAAAGACATCATCATATGAAACTACTTTTAACCTTGTAAACTTCCTTGGAAGTTTTCAAAAGTAAAATAGCGAGCCATGTACTTTAACTTTAAGTTCCAATTAGCCTTGTAACCCATAAGAGAACTTTCTTCTCCAAAACAGTGGAATATTACAATAGCTTCCTCAAAATATTGCAGCTTCCTCTTATTGTCTTTTACCTGTGTGAATGTGCCTCGGCCCGGGAAGGGAAGGGAGAGTGGCCGAGTGGTTAAAAGCGGCAGACTGTAAATCTGTTGTAAATCTGTTGAAGTGTGGTTAAATTTCAAGGAGGAGAAAACATCAATACACAAGCGTCCTATTAGATTCCTTAAAATCACTTTTTTGTCCCACTGTCCCAAGCTTCCAACAAAAAGCATAGCTCAATATTTGCCTCAACTCAATATATACTGCATAAAAACATAATAAAGAACAATAGACATTAACACAATTAGTTTAAATTTAACTTGAATCCTATAAGAATCGATCATCATATATTTAAATGTCAAACACCCAAAAATGCATAAACACATGATAATCCAGCAAACAAAAATTGCAACAGACAATAAGTCATCATGCAAATTGTTTTTTCTCTTGTTTAAAATTTTGAATGCAAAGATACATGATACACTAACCAAACATGAAAGAAAATGACAAGTTTAAACTAAGAAAGAGGATATTTACCTCAAGGATTGGGACAATGAAGATAAAGAATGGGATTTTTATCTATGGAGGGACAAGGAAGAAAAGGAAGGAGATGATAAGGGGCAGGCAATTTGGAAGAAAAGATGGGACTTACTGTGGCGTGGAGGAAATAAGAGGAAGAGAAAGCGACGTTTGCTTAAGAATAAGAGGAAAAGTAAGAGGTGTGACTTATAAAGGATTAAAAAGAGGAGTGTCTTTTGAAGTAAGAGAAATAGCATGTAGATAATTGCGAAAGGGCAAGATTTGAGAAAATTGAACAATAGATTTCCTAATTTACAGTATTGATGGAAGAAAAGTATTTTTCTGATCATTAGACTTTTGCTGCTAAGAATAAATATGTCGCTCATCAAGCAGAACACAAAAGAGTACATCAGGAGAAAAGTGATAATACTGATATAGCAAGAATCTATATATAATCAAATGAAAATAAGAACGCATTATAATTTTGCTGGGAAAAGAATCTATTTTTGATCATTACAATGTTGGAGCTATGTTTAAGCATTTATAGCTTCAAGCAGAGCATGAAAGTGTAGAGAAGAAAATAATAATAGAGGAGGCAGTTGAAGTAATATGTAATACCAATCTAACGCTGCAATGAAAATCAAATATAGTCTAAACTTCATATCACTAAGCTATATAAAAAAATAAAAAATAAAAATTAATATATATATATATATATTGGTGTAAAAATTATAGCAGACTTTTGTTGATGTGTAAAATGCGTATATAGCAAGAATCTGTATATAATCAAATAAAAATAAGACGACACTAAAATTTTGTTGGAAAAAAGTCTTTTAGTGATAATTGCAATGTTGCATCTACGTTTAATGCATCTATGATTTTGTTTAATGCATCTATGATTTTACTTTTACACATATACTCATGGTTGATCCCACGTTACCGCATTTGAGATAAGCCCGAAAATACTATCTCATTTGAGATTATTTCTTTTATCCATATTTGTAAATTTTAAGACCAATTTCTTACACTCCAAACATTTTCAAAAGGCCTGATTTTCACAACAATGCACGGTATTAGTCTCAACTGGCTATAGCAACTCGTGCCTACGCACATATCAACTTTCTTGATAGCGCTGAAGTACTTCAAAATTTTTCTGGGGTGTTACATTCTTCCCCGCTTAGGATCATTCGTCCTTAAACACATAACATAACTTGTCTCTTCCTTTGCAAATCTCAATCCTCCAAATTTTCTTTTTTACTAACTCACAAATTTTTCAGAAATTTCGGTAGAGTCTTCCCTGTAAACGGGTCTATCCACCTGCCAGAGTAATACCAAAACAACTCCTAACAACACATCCACAACCCAACAAAATACCACAAGGTATATATCAAGAACGTCAATCTCAACATTACAAGCACTGCATTATCATAATGATATCAGGACATGAAGCACATCATATGTATGCTCATCACCATATCTCTGGTCTTAAAAATCGTTCATAATTAATTCAAGTATCATCAATTAATCTCATATTAACCACCACCTCATTTTGAATTTTTATAACACTGACAACGGAATGTAAGGCATGAAGACCTCATGATTACTTACTCGGATTAATGAGTCACATTTAACGCTACCTGAGCACTCACCTCATAGGCTTAAACTCAATGTTTACAGCACAAAAATGGCTGAATATGAACAGAAAAATATACAAGAATTGTCAAATAAGCCTAACAGGCATGACTCCCTATTAATATTATTATACAAATTAATTTCACAAAGGGATAATTTTAAACTCATAAATATTTCATCACAAGGACCTCGTCCTTATATAACTTCCACCGCGGCTTACAGTCCGGTTTTAATATTTCACATCATGTAAGAAAAATAATGCGAGAATCTCATCCTCAACTCCGAATCACAAGTATGTTGCACATTGTGCTAACTGAAATTTCAATTTTCTTTCTTTCTTCTTTTCAATATATTACATAAATAATTTTCACAACATATAATGAATCCTCATACCGGTAGGGTATATAATTCATAAAAATTGGAATCAATTATTCCGAAACACATTAAACCCACTGTAATGAATAAAAAAAAAAATTTGGACTTATAGCCCTCAATGGTGTACAAAAATAAATGACAGACATGGGCTCACACCTTCAAATCTCCCAACAGGGATAAACATATATGTGAATCACAAATTTACGAAGCTCACCCATAAGTGGAGCATAATAGGAGGACTCACCTCAATATTCAGAATCGAATCAAATTAAGGAAAATATCCTTTTATAATAAAAATCAGGACTGTACCTGTAACGACACCATCTGGTGTATTGGCCTTAGCCAAATCATTGTGATTAAATCAACGGGTCGGGCCTCCACCTCTTAGGCGCCCACTACCCGCCTGTCCTCCACCTCTAGATGACTGTGCACGTGGCGTATCAACTGGAATAAAGCTTGTAGCTGGAGTGTTCTGATGAAATTCACCCCTCCCAAATCTGGGAGAATCTCTCATGATATGCCTAGTATCACCACACTCATAACAACCCCTATGAGGTCGCGGCTGCTCGTACTGAATCTGTACCGGATAACTAGAATAACCACTATAAGAATTTTGTGTCGGTGTTGCACTATAAACTGGAGCACTCCAAGTAATCTGATGTGCGGACTGAGCTGACCGACTGCTCGAGCCTCCACTATAATGGGTTCTAGCTGAAGAGTAAAACCCACTGAACCCTCCAGATCTTCGAGACCTTTTGGCCTCCTTAGACTCCCTTTCCTCGCCTAAAACGCCCTCAATCATCCTTGCAATCTCCACTATTTGTTGAAATGGAGCATCAGTTTGCAATTCTCGAGCCATGCATATTCTAATATCATAATCGAGCCCCTCAATGAATCTGCGGATCCGCTTTCTGATTGAAGGAACCAAGATAGGTGCATGGCGGACTAACTCACTGAACCTGATAGCATATTCTGATACTGTCATAGTGCTCTGACGCAACCGTTCAAACTCTGCACGCCATGCATCTCTGAGAGTCTGGGGAACAAACTCTTTCGAGAACATTTCCGAAAATTGAGCCCAAGTTGGTGGTGTGGCATCGACTGGTCTACCTTCTTCATAGATTTGCCACCACCGATACGCTGCGCCTAACAGTTGAAATGTAGTAAAGGCAACTCCGCTTACCTCCACAATACCCATGGTGCGGAGAATACGGTGATAATTTTCTAGACATTCTTGGGCTTCCTCTGTAGCTGTGCCACTGAAAGTAGGTGGATCATATTTCTTAAACCTTTCAAGTCTCTTTTGTTCTTCTTCTGATGCTTAGGGCCTGACCTCAGGCCGAACCGGAATAACAGGTTGTACCGGTACTACCCCCGAAAACTGACCAACGTGAACCTGCTGCTCTGGAGTTGTGGTAGGAGTCTGAGCTACTCCCCCAATCTGCGGAATGTTTGGTGTAACAAAGATCAATCTCGCCTGAGTTAATGTACCGAACATACTCAGGAACTCTGCTAAAGTCTCCTGAAGTCCGAGGGCAACAACAGGTGCTTCTGGTACCTGTCCCCCAACTGGAGCTACTGGCGGCTCCTCAACTGTTGTTTTGACAGATGCTCTAGTCGTAGCACGTGCTCTTCCTCGGCCTCTACCTCGGCCCCGGCCTCTTACAGCCCTAGCAATATGTGCAGATGCCTACTCAGCTAACCTGGTAGCATGTGTTCTCACCATCTGTAAGAGAATAGAGATACAAAGGCTCAAATTCTACAATCAACAATCTGCATGACAAGAATGAAAGAAGTAGAAATTTCCTAACAGTTATGTAGCCTCTCGAAGATAAATACAGACGTCTCCGTACCGATCCGCAAGAATCTACTAGACTCGTTCGTGACTCGTAGAACCTATGAACCTAGAGCTCTGATACCAACTTGTCACAACCCAAAATCACACCACAGGCGTCGTGATGACACCTAGTCTCTAAGAATAGGTAAGCCGATTTCAATTACCTTTTGAAGCCATTTTGTTTTTGAGACTAACAACGGAAATAATTACAATATACAACCTCCCAAGACTGGTAGTACTGAGTCACGAACTCTAATTGAATACATGGAATGATCACGAGGACCGAATATACAATACTGTTTGATTACAAATTAACAGTACAATGAAATAAAAAGACTCCAAGGGACTGCGACGGCCAAGCAGCTCTACCTTGAATCCTTACGATCCCACTTTAACTATACTCAAGTCCGATATCTCCAATACTTGGCTCTGCACAAAATAATATGTAGAAGTGTAGTATGAGTACACCACGATCGGTACCCAGTAAGTATCAAGACTAACCTCAATGGAGTAGAGATGAGGTACAGTCTAGACACTCACTAGTCTAATAACCTGTGCAATATAATATACAAAATACTAGGAAACATATAGCAATAAGGGCAGGATACAACAACCAGTGGTATGCGTAACAAGACAACAAGAATACCATAAATATCACTCAACAATTAATAAATACATGTACGCCCAATTAATTCAAGTTTTTCAAATAAATATCTTTCACATATAATTCTTCCAAATAACTCTCTTTTAAATGTAGTTTTCTCAAATAAATATCTTTTAGATACAATTCTTTTTGAATAAAAATCCTTCCAAATAAATATTTGGAATATAATTCTTTCAATTAAACAGTCACCATGTGACACCTCATTTCATAATCATAAAAAATACGAGTCTCAGCCCACTTTCATATTTTTCGTAAACACGGGTCTCAGCCCATTTTTATATTTTCACGGCACCCTATGCCCATAATTATATCATATCACAACTGCACAGACAATTCACGTGCCAATTATTATCATCATTTCATCACAGCACCTCGTGCCCACATTTCATATTACAACTGCACGGACAATTCACATGCCAAATATCCTTATTATTTACTCACGGCACCTCGTACTCACATTTCAATTTATAATCCGCCTGGCAATAGCCGCAGGCTCTCAATTTCAACATAAATCAGATTGTTATCAATTTACCAACAACAAGACAAATTGCACAGGTATAAAAGTAAACACAAGAAAATCACAACATCACATGAAAATTATCAACACCACAACCCCACATCATCACATATCGTCCCTGACAATAGCCACCCTTATCGCTCCTATTGCCACCCTTATCACTCCTATAGACACCCTTATCGCTCCGCCCAGACAATATCAATAGCCGCCCTTATCGCTCATATCTCCACCCTTATCACTCCTATAGCCACCCTTATCACTCCGCCCAGACAATATTTCAACAAACACAACAATAGTGAAATGTCACCCCCACATAATATCAACGGTGAAATGCCACCCTTATCTCCCCAAAATAATAACTCACACAACACAATAATTTACACGAAAAATTAGCACGGAAACATAATAAAATCAATTCAAATCACAATTTTCCCAATGGCCACAACCAAATTCCAAAGATATAATAAAAAATAATTAATTTCACAACAAATAGCCCAAAGCTCCACACAATGTATATAACACCCAAAAACAATCAATAGAGATGAAAATTACTCAGCATAAAGCAAAACCTTTATTAATGCAAATTTAGATAATTATATTAACACTTATTCTTAAGCTCGCTTAAATTAATTATTTGCATAAGAAAATTCATATTGGAATTAATTTCCAAGAAATATTAAACCAGCAATACTCACGAAATTTCATAAATATTTCAAGTAACAATCACATCAAATTATCATATAAAAACAAATTCAACAATAAGGATTTAGGCATGGCAAACAGATGATTTAATAATTTTTCACAATTTCTCAATTTACTACATAATAATGCCTAAGACTTTAATTCAATGCATTTTGCACGTATAAGCCCGAGTACGTACTCGTCACCTCGCGTACACGGCTTTTCACATTTCACAAATGGCACATAAGACTCAATGCCTAAGGGGTAATTCCCCCACTCGAGGTTAAGCAAGACACTTACCTTTTTGAAGTTAGGTCGATATTCCAAAATAGCCTTCATCTTTGAATTGACCTCCGGAAAGCTCAAATCTATCCAAATTAATTGTATAACTCCATTAAAATTCGTCAGAAATAGTTCTGGATAATAATACGTCGACTTAAAAATTTATTCTAAAAAGTCAACAAAAGTCAACGCGGGATCCGCCCCTTGGAACCCGACAAAATTTTCATGAAATCCGAACATCCATTCCGATATGATTTCAACCATACCAATTTTATTGAATTCCAATAACAACTCGACCTCCAAATCTTAAATTTTCATTTTTGGAAAATTTTACAAAAATCTTAATTTCTTCCATTAAAATCCGAATTAAACGATGAATATAATCATAGATTCATGAAATATAAATACTTTAGGATATAGAACACTTACCCTAATCCATATGGTGAAAATCGCCTCAAAAATCGCTTCAATTCGAGCTCCATAGCTCCAAATATGTCCAAAATGGCTGAAACCTTGAAATATAGCTACTGCCGAGGTATTTACTCTTCGCGATTGCGAAAAATGCTTTGCGATCGTGAAGTGCAAAATTTTTCAGCCCCAAAATTGCTCTTTGCGATCGCAGAAAACCAATCGCGATCGCGAAGAACACTCTCTAACTCTTCCAGACAACCTATTGTATAATGGTCATAACTTTTTGTACAAGACTCCAAATGATGAATGGTTTAACTTTCTGAAAACTAGATTTCAAGGACTATAAATTTTATTTATTTCCCATCTCCGAGTTCCTTATATATTTCGAGATATAATCTTTCAAATTTAGCCCTATGCAACAGAGATTTCCAAACTCTTCCCAGATAGCCTATGGTATATCTACCATAACTTTTTGTACACAACTCCAAATAACAAATGGTTTACCTTTCTAAAAACTAGACACAAAGAACTACAACTTTTATTTTTGAATCATCTCTAAATTCCTTAAAGATTGGGAGATATGAGCTTCCAAAATCGGGTCAGTACGGCAGGAGTTTCCTCTACGCTATCGCGAAAAGGCTTCCGCGATCGCGATTCACAGTCTCCAAACAGCAAAATTACTCTTCGCGATTGCAACCGTTTGTCCGCGATCGCTATGCATACCTCTGTAGCAAAAAACCAGCAGCTAAAAATAGCCTAGAAATGGTCCGAAACCATCTCGAAACTCACCCGAGCCACTCAGTACCCCGTCTAAGCATACCAACCAGTCCCAATATATAACACGAACCTGCTTGAGGCCTCAAATCAAATCAAACAATATCAAAACTACGAATCATACCTCAAATCAAAATTTATGAACTTTGAACTTGCAAATTATATATGTTGTGCCGAAACACATCAAATCAATCCGGAATGTCTTCAAATTTTGCAGGCAAGTCCCAAATAACATAACAGAGTTATTCCAACTTTCGAAATAGCATTCCGACCCCGATATCAAAAAGTCCACTTCCGATCCAAAATTTCAGAAAT
Organism: Nicotiana otophora; assembly: GCA_000715115.1. NCBI lineage: Eukaryota > Viridiplantae > Streptophyta > Magnoliopsida > Solanales > Solanaceae > Nicotiana > Nicotiana otophora. The sequence continues at coordinate 150,595 of AWOL01S0040269.1, forward strand.
TCGACTTTCGTCATTTCAAGCCTAAATCAGCTACAGACCTTAGATTCACAGTCCGGACACTCTCCTAAGTCCAAAATTACCCGACGGAGCTAACGAAATTGACGGAACTCCATTCCGGAGTCGTCTTCACACAGTTCCGACTGCGGTCAAAATCCTGAGATTTAAGCTTCCGTTTTAGGAACTAAGTGTCCCAAATCACTCCGAATCATCCGTAAATCAAACTCGACCACACCTGCGGGTCATAATACATATTGCGAAGCTGCTCGAGACCTTAATCCACGGAACGGGGCGCTAATTCTAAAAATGACAAGTCGGATCGTTACACCAAGTTTCAAAATCATTTGTTGTGATGGTCGAGTACTTCAAGTCTCTTCAAGTTTCGCCAATCTTACACCCCGACAAACCTTTAAGTAGGGTGCATTTGTAGACATCGAAATTTTAACGGATCAAGCTAAATCCTAAATTAAAGATACTATAGGACTCTTGCAATCTTCAGAGTCTATTAGGGTTGCGTGGAGGTTACTCTACTCTAAACCTAACTCACACCTATATAAAGGGATACATATTCCCTTGAAGAGGCGTCTCAAAAACTCTCATAAATTCTCGGGATATTCACAAAGGGATCAAGGCATAAAATAATGTCGTGATCAATAGATGTTCTTCTTGATAATATCGACTTTCATGGAGATCCAATAATCCAGAGAGGTCCGTAAAATCCTACGTTTGAGAATACGCTGATCCACACCTCGAATCACGGAGAACAATTCAAAGGAAGAATCAAGTGTCACGACCCAAAATTCCCACCATCGGGACCGTGATGGCGCCTAACATTACACTTGCTAGGCAAGCCAACGTTAGAGATTTATTATCCAATTCTCTTACATTTAGGTGATTATCAGTAAACAAACTATAATAAGTCGTAATGAACGCGAAAATATAAAAATACAACTTTGAATATATACTATTACTACATAGAATCCGAAGTCACAATTCACGAACATACTAAGATTTTTCTACAAGTATTTTCCCGAAAGAAAAATACAATTGTTTGCGAAATAAGGAAAACAGTAAAGTATGGGGGTATAGGAGGGGACGCCAGGGCCTGCGGACGCCAATAGGACTACCTTGGGTCTCCTAGCAGTGAAGCCTATAGCTAACCTCTCGATCAGCCCGAACCTGCTCCAAAATCTGCACAGGAAGTGCAGAGTGCAATATCAGTACAACCGACCCCATGTACTGGTAAGTGCCGAGCCTAACCTCGACGAAGGAGTGACGAGGCTACGACGAGACACTCACAATGTAATCTGCATACGGTATATAATAAAAGAAAAAAGGAAGACAGAATAAAATAAAGCAGTAACTTGCAAGAAGTAAATATCGTACTCAAAGTATTTCATCAGTGTTCATCTATTACCAATACTTAAGTGCAAATTAAGACTACCGTACAGCTAACACAGTCAAGGAAAAGTATAAACATATAGATTGTTGCGGCGCGCAACCCAATCCCACCGTACATATCATATTCCTCCCTTATTTCCTCTTATTAACATAAACATCATAATATAAATAAAAGTGTTGCGGCGTGCAACCCGATCCTACCATATCACAATAATCACAATCACATTTCACCCTTATTCCACCACAATCCACCCTTATTACACCTGTTGTGGCGTGCAACCCGATCCCACCGTACAATATCAATTCATCCTTATTCCTCTTCAATATATCACTTTTATTTAACCTGTTGCGGCGCGCAACCCATCCCACCATATCAGTATCAATTACTCAGTAAGTACAGAAATTTCACAATTCAACACAAAACCCTTCACGATACTTAACTTCAAACCAAAGTAAATGGAAAGCTTGTACACTATGAACTTCACACAAGTAATACTACTCAGCGAGACCAATCCAGAATATATCATAAAAGCACCAATGTAACAGCTAAAGTAAATAATAGGAAACAATGAAGCTACGGGATAACTAATACCTTCAACAAGGAGAAACAATGTCTAACAACTAGCAATTAGGCATGGAAATACAAGTAAAGCATGTAACAGCTAAGGCAGGGAAAGAAACAATATAAGAAGAACGGGAAAGAAGCAGGCAAAGCAGATAACTTGGCGGCGCATAAGTACTCGTTACCTCACATATACGCTGCTCACATGAATTTCATATAGCAAATAGGTCGAGGGTTCCTAATCCCTCAAGTCAAAGTTAGACACAATACTTACCTCGCTCCACAGGCCACTCAATGCTCAATTACCGTTTTTCCTCTAGTATCCACCTCCAAATCACTCGTATCTAGCCATAATTAACTCAATAACATCAATTATTGCTAAAGGAATCAATTACAATGCATAAATTTTATTTTCCAAACTTTTCCCCTAAAAGTCAAAAATTGACCCCGGGCCCACTTGGTCAAAATTCGAGGTTCGGACCAAAACCCATTCACCCATTCATCACCGATCCCGATTATGTAATTAGTTTTGAAATTCGACTTCAATTTGAGACCTAAATCCTAATTTTCCAAAATTCCTAATTCTACCCAAACCCCCCAATTTCGACCATGGAAACCCTAGATTTTGGGTTAGAAATTCATGAAATGTGATGGAAAATTAAAAAAACAAAGTGGGTTAGGATCACTTACCAACGTTTTGGGGAAGAATTGGTCTTGGAAGAATCGCCTCTAGGGTTCTAGGATTTGAAAAGTTGAGAAATGAACAACAATCCCGTCCAAAAATCATTTTGATCAGTTGCATGTGTCGCATTTGCGACCTGGGGTTCACAAATGCGAGCCCCGCAAATGCGAAGAACCTATCGTAAATGCGAAGGTCTTCCATTCCTGCTACCTTCACAATTGCGAAGAAAATCTCGCAAATGCGAGCTTGATCATTTCGCAAATGCGATCACTGCCTCTCCCCCTTCCCAGTTTGCAAAAGCGAAGAGCTTGTTCGCAAATGCGAAAACTATGAGGCCAGCCATTCTTCGTAAATGCGAGAAATAGCTCGCAAATGCGGAACCTGCAGGGGTCGTAATTGCGATGCTTGATCTCGCAAATGCGATATCAGAGGCCTGCACCAGATATTGCAACACCAGCTATGTTCTAAGTCCAAATTTCACTCCGTAGCCTATCCGAAACTCACCCGAGCCCTTGGGGCTCCAAACTAAACATGCACACAAGTCTAAAAACATCATACGAACTTGCTCGCATGATCGAATCGCTAAAATAGCACCTAGAACTACGAATTTAACCCCAAATCACATGAAACTTTCAAGAAAATTTTGGAATTTCTATTTCCACAACTGAACGTCCGAATCTCGTCAAATCAACTCCATTTTTCACCAAATCTCACATACAAGTCATAATTATGGTATTGGACCTATACCGGCTTCTAGAACCAAAATATGGACCCATTATCCAAAAATTCAAACTTTGGTCAAACACTTAATTTCATTAAGCTTTCAACTTTCAAATTCTGACATAGTCCGATATCTCGGGCTAGGGACTTCCGATTTCGATTCCGGGCATACGCCTAAGTCCCAAATCACGATACTGACCCATCGGGACCGTCAAAATATGAATCCGGGTCCGTTTACCAAAAATATTGACCGAAGTCAACTCAAGTGAAGTTTTTAGGCAAAAGTTCTTATTTTTATCAGTTTTTAACATAAAAGCTTTCCGGAAAGACGCTCGGACTATGCACGCAAATCGAGAAAGGCTAAACCATAACTTTTAAAGGTTTCGAATCACAAAATTAGGTTTAAATCATAAGATGACCTATCGGGTCATCACATCAAGGGATAAATAGAGTTGTAACCCGCAATGTTTATCAATAAAATCACTTTATTCTTTTGTGATTGCAATTTATTTTTCGTAGTTGAAAATTTATTGCAAACAAATTGGCACGCCCAGTGGGACCACTTCTGCCCTTCATCTTTTCCTTCTGTAAATCGAAAACTCCAAGTTTCAAAATCATTTGTTGTGATGGTCGAGTACTTCAAGTTTCGGCAAGTCTATACCCCGACAAACCTTGAAGTAGGGGGCATTTGTAGACATCGAAATTTTAACGGATCAAGCTAAATCCTAAATTAAAGATACTATAGGACTCTTGCAATACTCAGAGTCTATTAGGGTTGCTTGGAGGTTACTCTACCCTAAACCTAACTCACACCTATATAAAGTGATACATATTCCCTTGAAGAGGCGTCTCAAAAAATCTCATAAATTCTTGGGATATTCACAAAGGGATTAAGACATAAAATAATGCCGTGATCAGTGGATGTTCTTCTTGATAATATCGACTTTCATGGAGATCAAATAATCCATAGAAGTCCGTATCATCCTACGTTCGAGAATACGCTGATCCACCCCTCGAATCACGGAGAACAATTCAAAGGAAGAATCTAGGGATAACAGAGTTGTAACCCGCAATGTTTATCAATAAAATCATTTTATTCTTTTGTGATTGCAACTTATTTTTCGTAGTTCAAAATTTATTGCAAACACTTATATAGCAAGAATCTGTATATAGTCAAATAAAAATAAGACGACACTAAAATTTTGTTGGAAAAAGTTCTTTTACTGATAATTGCAATGTTGCATCTACGTTTAATGCACATGTTTGCTTTAAGCTGACAATAAAATTGATCATTACAATGTTGGTGCTATGTTAAATGCATGTGTCACAGCAAGCAGAATACAAAAGTGTAGAGAAGAAGTAGAGCAACTATCCAATACTAATTACCGAGGCTACGATAAAGTTAAAGTAGTCTAAATTGTATTTCAGGAAACTATAATTAACATTTTAAGACATTGTAGTCGAACTTTGTGCCCAAAAAGGCATTACAATTTTGCTCGAACAAAAAACTCTCTCTAATCATTACAAGATTGCAGCGAAGTTAAATGCATATGTAGCTGCAAACATAACACAAAAGTGTAAATTGTAAAGGGTAGAGAAGAATTTGAACAACTATCCAATACCAATTTCTGATGTTACGATGATAATATAAAATAGTCTAAACTCTATATCGGTAAAGTATAATCCACATTTAAAGAAACTGTTAAGTTTGTGCAATAAAAAAATAAAAAAAAAAGTAAAATAACATTGTTGTCCTCCATATCAGACAAGAGTGGGTTGCTCTAGTGGTGAGCACTCTTAGTGTCATTCAACTATGTGTTCATTACCCAAAAGTCACTTTTTTTTCTTTTGTTACGTAAAAGTCATTCAACTTTATGTTTATTATCCAAAAGTCATTTTTCTTTCTTTTGTTACACAAAACTTATTTTACTGTGCTCTAGTTATCACAATAATTATTTTGACCAGATTTTACAAATCTTTCATCTTAAAAGTCTATTATGCCCTTGACATTATAAATCATCTCATTTATTTAATACCTTCTATATTATATGCTATATAATATACTTTTACCCGGGTATTTTACTTATGATTAAAATAACTTGATATTATTTTATTTATTATTTTTATAATATATTTATACATTTAATTTTCAAGATATATAAGTAGCATTATTAAATTTATCAGTAATATTACCGTAAACAAATCTCAAGTCCATGTTCTTAACCATGCTTTATGAAATAGTTTTAATGAAAATTATAAAATTAAAGCTCACTGATTTATTGTCCAAGCCATTTAGCACGATGACACATCAAATTTATAATTTCAAATAAATAATATTAATAGATAAAGTTTTAAAATTTTTAATATTAAACATAAATATCTCTGAAAACTTTTTTAAAATTTTTATTGACTATAAAAAACTATCATTTGTTAAACAATTTTTTTTGTTATTACTTCAAATAAATAATAATTCATTTTTATATTTAAAATATGTTCATGTTTAAATATAATTAAACAAATTGAGTTCCATGAAAAACAATTAAATGTATGGATATATTTATAAAAATAATAAATAAATAAATTTAAATTATTTTAATTATATGTAAAATATCTAGGTAAAAATATATTATATAGTATATAGTATAGAAGGTATTACATAACTGAGAGAATTTATAATGTCAGGGGCATAATAGACTTTTCAAGTAAAAGTATTATAAAATCTGGCCAAGGTAACTTTTGTGATAAATAGAGCAAATTAAAATAATTTTTGTGTAACAAAAGAAAGAAAAGTGACTTTTAGGTAATTAACATAAATTTGAATGATTTTTACGTAACAAAAAGAAGAAAAATGACTTTTGCGTAATGAATACAAAGTTGAATGACCACGCATAAAATTTATTCGCAAATAATCATAACAGTGAAGAATCTTTTGAGCGTACCTCAACTTTTTTACCGTGTTTTAGCCCCGTAATCCTTGTTTGTCTAGGGGCTCCAGACATATACAATTAGATTAGTCAAGTATATCAGTATTTTTACCCCGCACAGGCTTAAAGCATAGAGTTATTTTTGGTCGTATGTTATTCTTATATTTGGCGTACAACAACAAAACTGAAGCTACATTTGTACTTCCTAATTAAATGCAACGGTTGAAATGTTGAGTCGACAAGTAGTTGCTGATTCAAGGGGCAAGAAACATCATTTTTCCCAATAGAATTAGAGTAGGCAAATATAAATATATCAATTACTTATGATATTAAAATTATGTCGTGGTATTTGTTTTTAGTAGAGTAGGCAAATAAGATTATAGTACAATTGCGCGAACACACAAAAAGTGAAAAATAAATGAAAATGATGAAAAACGAATTCCAAAAAAAACGAAGAGAATAGCAGTGAGGAGAAAAGAGAGCACTCGGCACATTGGCACTTTACATAAAAGAAAATACTCATTCACACACAACATAGAGCACAAATATTAACTGGTAGCATGCAGAAGCACGAACCCAATTTCCAAGGTTCCATTTTGTTCTCACAAAGCACACAAAGATAGAAGCTTTGCAATTTAAACCTGAAATTACACCACAGAACGCTTAACATACACATTTGTTTCTTCCGACAATCCTTCGTTAGTTATTAATTAGGCCAATAATAATGGTAATAGTATTTAAGAATGTTTAGAGCAGTAGTTACCAATTGTGCAGAAATAGTAGTTATGAATTGGTTCTATAAGTTCGAGAGAGAAGGCAACCCCCGACGGGTTCGAACAACGTAAATGATATCAGTTATCAATTACTTATATATTTGACGCCAATTATAGTCTTTCAATAGAATTAGAGTAGGCAAATATATCATATTACTTATATATTTGACGTCAATTATGCTCTTTCAATAGAATTAGAGTAGGCAAACATATCAGTTGATAAGATTAGAATTGCTAAGCATAATTGGTAAAGATTAAGTTTGAAAGAATTACATACCGGCATCTGTTGATTGAACAGAAGTAGTTGCCGATTCCGGGTGCCATGTACGACATTTTTTCAAATAGGTCATGGGAGTAAAAATAACAAGGAAGGGAGAGGTCTTATGCGGCTGTGCATCTGAAGAGGTTTGTGTATTTTGAGGTTTTTTTGTTGCATGACCTTTAAAATTCCAAGTGTAGAGGCAAGAAACGGGATTTGCTGCTGAATGGGAGTGCAACGATCACCAGTCTTAGGGTCCTTTTATATATATGTACACACTAGTGAATTAGCTGTGCTCCTCGCGGTTATAAAAGTATCAGAAAATTTAGAAATAGCTTTTTATAAAAATTACCAACAAAAAACTTTCATGGTATTTTAGAAAATGAAACTTTTATATATTTATTATATCGAAAGTATGTATGGTTAAGCAAATTGTACAAAACTTTTTATTATCATATAACCATGTTTCATTCACTTGGTTAAATTAATAAAACGATCATCTTTTTCTATTATGTAAAAGAAATGAAGGTCAGTGACAACATGCAACAAAGCAACTCACAAGCTAGGAGGAAAAGTAAGAGAGGTCTTGACCAAAAACCTATAATGGTAGATATATGAGTTAACAGAGGTAGTCCCCAAGGTTTTCGTTAAGATCAACTAAGAATTGTACTAAAGCTGGAAATATATATAGTGGAAACCACAGATCAACTAAGAATTGTACTAAAGCAACTCAACAAGGTCCGATCAGGGAGCGATACCGACCGTACAGTGAAAACCACGGAATCAATGAATCGAGACGTAACCCCGGAAAAGGCAACAAAAGAAGTGATCGAGGTCAAGGGTCTCGGGGACTGATGAACAGAAATGGGTTCGACAGGCCTATCGGACCTAAGAAAGCGCCACGGTTATTGGAGTATAACTTCAACATTGATGCATCCGCCATCGTGTCGGCTATCGGACGCATCAAAGACACTAAATGGCCTCGACCCATGCAGACCTATCCTGCCCAGAGGAATCCCAATCAAATGTGTGAATATTATGGCACCCATGGTCACAGAACGGAAGATTGCAGGCAACTAAAAGAGGAGGTAGCCCGGTTATTCAATAAAGGGCACCTTCGAGAATTTTTAAGCGACAGGGCCAAAAACCATTTTAAAAACAGGAATTTTGGCAAACAAAATGAATAGGAAGAACCACAGCACATCATCCACATGATCATCGACGGCATCGATACCCCTCAAGGGCCGATGCTTAAACGCACTAAGACATCGGTTATGAGAGAAAAGTGACCTCGAACTCAGGATTACGCACCCATAGGAACCTTGTCCTTTAATGATGAAGATACAGAAGGAGTCATGCAACCTTATAACGATTCACTGGTAATATTCGTACTTATGAATAAAAATAAAGTTAAGCGTGTGTTAATTGATCCAGGTAGCCCGGCCAACTTTATTAGATCGAAGGTTGTAGAACAGCTCGGTCTACAGGATCAGGTCGTACCCGCAACCCTGGTTCTAAACGGATTCATTATGGCATGTGAAACCACCAAATGCGAGATAAATTTGTCGATAAACGTGGTAAGGACCATCCAGGAAACGAAGTTCCACGTAATCGAAGGCGACATGAGGTACAACGCCCTTTTTGGAAGGCCATGGATCCACACCATGAGAGTTGTACCTTCGACCCTACACCAGGTTCTTAAATTCCCAACATCGAAGAGAGTCAAAACAGTGTACGGAGAACAGCCGGCCGCGAGAGAAATGTTTGCTGTCGAAGAAGCAATTCTGATATCCTCACCTTCGTCAACATAGGGGTCGGACTCAAAAGGGGAACGAGATACCAGATAGCAATCACAAACGTCAGCCTCAGCCTAACTAGAAAATCAGAAGATCGACGAAGATGATGATCAAAGGATCCCTCGATCCTTCGTGGTTCCCGATGATTCTGACGCCACCCAATCAATGATTGAAGAATTGAAGCAAGTCATACTAATCGAGCATTTGCCCGAATGAAAGGTATACCTGGGAACGAGATTAACCTCCGAACTCAGGAAAGGCTTATTCAATTTCTTATCGATAAAATAGATTGTTTTGCTTGGTCTCATTTAGATATAACAGGGATCCCACCGGATATAACGACGCATCGGCTAAGCCTGGACCCTAGGTTCAAACCGGTGAAGCAAAAGAGAAGGCCCCAGTCCGAGGTAAAGCANTTTGCTTGGTCTCATTTAGATATAACAGGGATCCCACCGGATATAACGACGCATCGGCTAAGCCTGGACCCTAGGTTCAAACCGGTGAAGCAAAAGAAAAGACCCCAGTCCGAGGTAAAGCATGCAATCATAAAGGACGATGTAACTAAACTTCTTAAAATAGGGTCCATTCGAAAGGTGAAATATCCTGAATGGTTAGCCAATGTAGTTGTAGTCCCTAAAAAAAGGAACAAACTTAGAATATGTGTAGATTATAAGGATTTAAACAAAGCGTGCCCCAAAGATTCTTTTCCGCTGCCCAACATCGATTGCATGATCTATGCCACGGTCGGCCACGAGGTCCTTACTTTTCTCGATGCCTATTTCGGGTATAATCAAATCCAAATGAACCCGGAAAACTAGGAAAAGACTTCATTTGTCACCAAGTATGGAACATATTGTTATAATGTGATACCCTTCGGACTAAAAACTGTAGGAGCTACTTACCAACGCCTAGTAAATAAAATGTTCGAGGAACAAATACGTAAATCAATGGAAGTTTATATTGATGACATGCTAGTTAAGTACCTGCGCGCAGAGGACCATTTGGCTCATTTGCAGGAAACATTCGAGATTTTAAGGAAATACAACATGAAGCTCAAACCCCGATAAATGTGCTTTCGGGGTCGGTTCGGGCAAGTTTCTCGGCTTCATGGTATCGAATCGGGAGATCGAGATCAACCCCGATAAAATCAAGGCTATCAAAGACATCTCCATCGTGGACAGTGTAAAAGCCGTGCAGAGGCTAACGAGATGGATTGCTGCCTTAGGCCGATTCATTTCAAGTTTGTCAGATCGAAGTCACATATTTTTCTCTCTACTCAAAAAGATGAACGATTTTGCCTGGACCCCGAAATGCCAACAGGCATTAGAGGAATTGAAGCGATATCTATCGAGCCCACACTGCTTCATACTCCAAAAGCAGACGAGAAACTTTTCTTGTACTTAGCAGTATCGAAAATCGCGATACGTGGTATCCTAGTTCGAGAAGAGCAAGGTATGAAATTTTCTGTTTATTATGTGAGTCTAACCTTAGGGGAAACATAAACTATATATCCACACTTAGAGAAATTAACACTTGCACTGATAAGCGCCTCTAGAACGTTAAGACCATACTTTCAATGTCACCTTATATACGTATTAACCACTTACCCACTTCGTAATATTTTGCGCAAGCCCGAACTATCAGCCCGATTAGCCAAATGGGTCGTCGAACGCAGTGGGTACGATATCGAATATCAACCCCGGACGACCATCAAGTCTCAAATTTTAGCGACCCTCGTACCCGAAGTCGAAAAGGAACTCTTGTTGAAATCGGGTACATCATCGGGGGTATGGACCCTTTTCACATACAGGGCTTCAAACGTTAAAGGATTCGGGCTAGGCATCGTCTTAAAGACTCTACGGGTAGCACTATTAGGCAATCTATCAAAACTACTAGGTTGACTAATAACGAGGCCGAGTACGAGACCATGATTGCAGGTCTCGAGCTAGCTAAAAGCTTGGGAGCAGAAGTCGTTGAAGCAAAGTGTGACTCTTTACAGCAAACGTATTTGGACAAACTACAGGTAATTTTGCACCGTTTCAAAGTTACAGCATGTACCCCGAGAACAAAATAGTGAGGCTGATGCACTAGCAAATTTGGGATCATCGGTCGAGGAAGATGAGATAAGCTCGTAGACTGTCATTTAACTCTCAAGATCCGTGATTGAGGAAGGTCATGCCGAGATAAATTCTACAAGCTTAACCTGGGATTGGAGGAATAAGTATATTGAATACTTAGAGAACGGAAAGCTCCCATCGGACCCTAAACATTCGAGGGCCCTACGAACCAAAGCTGCTCGATTCACATTGACTGCAGATGGAATATTATACCGAAGGACATTCGATGGACCATTGGCAGTATGCTTAGGTCCAGGAGACACCCTACATCCTACGTGAGATTCACGAGGGTACTTGTGAAAATCATTCTGGTGCCGATTCATTAGTCCGAAAAATAATCAGAGCAGGATATTATTGGATCGATATGGACAAAGATGAAAAGGAGTTTTTTCAAAAATGTGACAAATGTCAAAGGTTTGCACCGATGATCCATCAGCCCGGAGAGCAACTTCACTCAGTCCTATCCCCATGGTCACTCATGAAATGGGGAATGGATATCGCCGGTCCTCTGCCATTGGCCCCAGGTAAAGCTAAGTTCATTTTATTTATGACTGACTATTTCTCTAATTGGGTTGAAGTACAGGCGTTCGAAAAAATAAGGGAGAAAGAGGTTATAGACTTCATCTGGGATCATATCGTATGTCGATTTAGGATACCCGCCGAAATAGTATGTGACAATGGTAAACAATTTATCGTCAGCAAAGTAACGAAATTCCTCGAAGACCAAAAAATAAAAAGGATATTATCAACATCGTATCACCCTAGTGGGAACGGACACGCCGAATCGACAAACAAGACTATCATTCAAAACCTAAAGAAAAAGTTGAATGACGCTAAGGGAAAATGGAGAGAAATTCTACCCGAAGTTCTTTGGGCATATCGAACAACATCAAAATCTAATACGGGAGCGACCCCGTTTTCCTTAGTATATGGCTCCGAAGCCTTGATCCCAGTCGAAGTCGGGGAACCCAACGCCAAGTTTCGATATACAACAGAAGAGTCAAATCACGAGGCTATGAATACTAGCCTCGAATTATTGGATGAAAAACGAGAATCTGCTCTCGTCCAATTGGCCGCTCAAAAGCAGCGGATCGAAAGATACTATAATCGAAGAACCAATCTTCGCCATTTTATAATTGGAGACTTAGTGCTAAGGAAATTCACCCTCAGCACCCGAAATCCAAATGAATGAAAACTGGGTCCAAATTGGGAAGGACCGTATCAGGTTCTCGAAAATGTCGGTAAAGGATCCTACAAGCTTGGTATTATAAACGGCAAACAACTACCAAGCAATTGGAATATGTCGCACCTAAAACGATACTACTGCTAAGATACAACTCTCCCATGTTCGTTGATATTTTGAAACTAACCCTTGCAGGAGTTCGATCAGGAATAAGGATGGATAATTCAACACGAAGCCCTAGGTCTGAAAGCATGCGTTGCACTCTTTTTCCCTTAGACCGGTTTTATCCCAAATGGGTTTTTCGACAAGGTTTTTAATGAGGCAATATTTGATCATGCTAACTGAGAACAATTCAACAGTAACCGACTAACTTAGAACAATTCAACAGTATCCGAGACCCCCTCGAATACTGGGGGGGCATTACCCCTTATATATATAAAGTTCGATGCAAGAAAGTTACTTCATAACAACAGGGTTCCGATAGGAACAAATGTAAGAGCCAAATGGTCAAAACGAACCATGCTCATGTAGTTGGCTCGAGCCTTGACACAAAACTTGAACACATGTATAATGACTTACAAAGAAAAATTTCTTCTTTACGATATCTTTTATCCAATAAAAATTCATCTATTTTGAGATTTATTATACAGACAGGCTCAAGGGCCGACCATTACTTCGAGTTCAAGCAAGCACTCTCTCGACCATTAAGCTGACGGGCTACACCACTTCGAGTTTGAGCAAGCACTCACTCGACCATTAAGCCTACGGGCTACATTACTTCGATTTCGAATCACTCACTCGACCACTAAGCCTACGGGCTACTCTTATTTTGAGTTCGAGAAAACACTCACTTCACCATTAAGCCTACGGGCTACATTACTTCGATTTCGAATCACTCACTCGACCACTAAGCCTACGGGCTACTCTTATTTTGAGTTCGAGAAAACACTCACTTCACCATTAAGCCTACGGGCTACATTACTTCGATTTCGAATCACTCACTCGACCACTAAGCCTACGGGCTACTCTTATTTTGAGTTCGAGAAAACACTCACTTCACCATTAAGCCTACGGGCTACATTACTTCGATTTCGAATCACTCACTCGACCACTAAGCCTACGGGCTACTCTTATTTTGAGTTCGAGAAAACACTCACTTCACCATTAAGCCTACGGGCTACATTACTTCGAGTTTGAATCACTCACTCAACTACTAAGCCTACGGGCAACTCTTATTTCGAGTTCGAACAAACACTCACTCGACCATTAAGCCTACGGGCTACATTACTTCGATTTCGAATCACTCACTCGACCACTAAGCCTACGGGCTACTCTTATTTTGAGTTCGAGAAAACACTCACTTCACCATTAAGCCTACGGGCTACATTACTTCGAGTTCGAATCACTCACTCGACCACTAGGCCTACGGGCTACTCTTATTTCAAGTTCAAGCAAACACTTACTCGACCATTAAGCCTACGGACTACATTACTTCGAGTTCGAATCACTCACTCAACTACTAAACCTACGGGCTACTCTTATTTTGAGTTCGAGCAAACACTCACTAGACCATTAAGCCTACGGGCTACATTACTTTGAGTTCGAATCACTCACTCGACCACTAAGCCTACGGACTACTCTTATTTCAAGTTCGAGCAAACACTCACTCCACCATTAAGCCTACAGGCTATATTACTTCGAGTTTGAATCACTCACTCAACTACTAAGCCTACGGGCTACCTCTTATTTTGAGCTTGAGCAAACACTCACTCGATCATTAAGCCTACAGGCTATATTACTTCGAGTTCGAACCACTCACTCGACTAATAAGCATACAGGCTACATTACCTCAAGTTCAAGCAATCACCTAACTCTACTACTAAGCCTATGGTCTACCTTATTTCGAGTTTAAGAAAGCACTCACTCGGTTATAAAGGCTACAAGATCCAAATTCGATCAAATATCCTAAAGCCTTATGAAAACCTTCATAAGGCATGAATGAAACAAAATCTTCTCAAGGCAGAGAATAAAACAAAGGCGAGTCAGGAAAAGAAAAGATCTTTATATATACAAGAATATTTACAATGTCCGAACAGAACGCTACACAAAAAAACAAAATGAAAACTAAGGGCTAAGTTTCTTGGTTATCTATGGGGGCGGTCTCTTCTCCATCGGTCTCCTCCCCGCTCTCGGACCCACTCTTGCTCCCATCATCGACATCATCATCATCACCATCATCACCATCGGAAGCCAAGGCTTTAGCATTGGCTTCAAGCTCTTTAGCTCTTTTTATCTCTTCGGTGAGATCGAAACCTCGAGCATGGATCTCTTCGAGGGTCTCCCTCCGAGATCGGCATTTAGCAAGTTCAGCAACCTAATATGCTCGAGTGTTGGCGGTCTCGGTTGCCTCTCTTACTTGTACCTGAGAAGCTTCAGCATCCGCCAGATAGATGGCCACTAATGCATCCGCATAGGACTTTGCTTTTTCGGCATCAGATTTGGCCTTGGCAAATTCGGAGGCCAATCGAGCCTCGAGTTCTTCTAATCTTCTCACTTGAACCAAGCTCTTCTCCTTCATGCCTTGAATTTGGCTTGCAGTCAATGACAATTGGGCCCGAACAGTTTCCTTTCTGAGCAAGACGGTCCATGCCATCTTTCCATCCCATGGTCTCCGCCCTTATTATATCAACTTCCTCACGAAGTTGCCCGATCGTCTCGAGTTTCTATTGCAGCTGTGAGATCGAAATATTAGCCTCCAATACTGAATCAAGCCCATGAGTTCTTAATATTATCATTACTTGCTCGGTCAGGTCGGTCTGGTCTTGATGAGCCTTGGCCAGCTCAGCTCGAAGGCCTTTGATTTCTTCTTCTCTTTGCCTGTAAAGAAGTCTAAGGGCATTCCTCTCCTCCGTAACCCATCAGAGGTCGGCCTCAAACCGATGCAGCTCAACTCGAGATCGAGAACATGCTTCTCGATGAACCACCACGGCCTGCAAAGAAAGAATAAAAGAAGTTAGAAAAGAATAGCAAACATAAAAGTAATATCAACGAAGAGAGTTAAAGCTTACATGATTCTGAGCTTGCTGCACTTCGCAGAAAAGGCCCGATACATCACTAGGGCCAGCAGCGTCCTCGACCCCAGTAAAACAATCACAGAAGGGGTCCTCCCCTTCATGAGACCGGCTCATATCGAGGGCTCCCAAAGCTTGAGCTTCCCAAATCGCCCCTTCGGAAAAGGCAGGGAGAGTGGGCGAGTCTCCGATTACTATTGCCCCAACCAACTCTCTTGGGGCATTCTCCTCAGTTCGGAGAGCTTCAGGACCGGCCCCTTATGATATACCCACCATTTGTTGACTTCGGTGGGAAGCATCCTCGATCTCTAATGATTCGGGGACTCTGCCCGAACCTTTCTCCGATATCTCCTCAGTCTGAGGCGGAGCTTTATAAATGACCATCGATTCAGCTGCCTTTGGGGCATCGAGGGTTTTCTTCATTCGGGCCACCAGCACGGACCCATCATTTTCTTCTTCTTCTTCTTCTTCGTCTTCATCCCTTAGATGCAGAACTGATTCTACGGTCAAAGGAATGGTATTCTTCCTCGGCTTACGAGCCATCCTCATCTTCAGTTTTAGATATTCGGAAGCGGAGGCCCTTTTTCTCTTATTATCCGTCACCGACTTTGGATCAGAGGCCGAAGCTCTTCCTCGACGGATGAGGGCCTCAAAACCACATCTTTGCCCACACCTACAAATAGGAAAATTGATTTAAGTATATGGAAAGCATCTCGTTCGAACTACCAAAGATACGAGAAAGAGGCTCACCATGATTTTTGGCCTCCCATCGGCCCTTTGACAAATCATGCCATGAGCGCTCGGCATATGTGGAGGTCGAAGCTAGAGCCCGTACCCAGTTATTAAGGTCGGGAACTGCACCGGGCATCCAAGGAACCGCTGCATCACAAAAAGGGGGATATCGGTGAGAAACGAAATGAAGGGGCAAAATAGTAGGAGATAACAGCAGAATTACACTTACGCTTCATGTTCCACTCCTCGGGAAAAGGCATCTTTTCTGTCGGAATCAGGTCTGAAGTCTTTACTCAAACGAACCTGCCCATCCAGCCTCGATCCCTGTCCCCGTCTATGCTCGAGAACAAAACCTTGGTAGCCCGACACTGAAGTTTTATTAACCTGCCTCGAAAGAGGCGAGGGCAGTACAATCGGATGAGATGGTCGAGGGTGAAAGACATCCCCTTGATTTTGTTTATGAAGTAACGGATCAAAATAACGATCCGCCAAAAATAAGGATGGATATGGCCTAGGTTTATTTGGTATTGACGGCAGAAATCAATAATAACAGGGTCGAGGGGACCTAACGTGAAAGGGTAAGTATACACACTTAAAAACCCTTTCACGTAAGTGGTGATATCTTCTTCAGAAGACAGGATTACTATTTCTTTATTCTCCCAATTACAATCTTTCTTTAGTTGTTCAAGGTGCCTCTCAGTTATCGAACACATATACCTCGATACTAGCTCACATCGGCCGGGAACCGACGAGCCTTTGTCGACCTTAAAATCAGAGGTAAGAACACACACCCCAGGAACACACTCCTCAGACCGTGGCTCCATCGGTGTTTTGTCGGTGGCAGGATGTCAAGAAGAAGCTTTTTCTTTCTGAGGAATGGTTTTTGATGTTTTTGCCATTTTTGGATCTAAAGATCAAGAATAGAAGGAGGTAACAAAGATTTGGTGTTTTTGAAGAAAGATTTTGCAGAGAAGAATCACAGATTTGCGAATGAATTCAGAAGGTGTGAGAAAGAAGTTAGAAAATTTAGAGTTTGAAGATGTAAAAGTGAAAAAAAGTGAAAAAAAAGTGTTATTTATAGGTAGAGCAATGGCGGTTCAATTTTGATAATGGCCGACCATCGTCTAACACGCATTAAATGCCTAGGTAAACTGAACCGACGGGACAGCCATCACTCACGTCATGATCGGACTCGATGCACATCATGTAGTTTCTTGATACATCCTTCCCAAGAAACAAGGGGACTATCTGTATACGGTCAAAACCAGTTAGTCCTTCATACGAACTGGTCGAACTGGTAATGCACTGGATCGAAGATCAGGTTGAGGTCTGAAGTCAGGTCATCAAGTTTCGAGCCCTAGGGATAGATCAATGTCGAGCTCGATATCATTATCGAGCTAGAATCCAAATCAAACTATGATGAAGTTATCGAGCTTACGAGGCAGAGATCGAATAACACTATCCTCGAATCAATATAAGGCTCCGAATTAGAATCAAACTCGAGTCAAGATCGAGAGCTCGAGTCGGTATGGAGCTCGAGTCAAATATCGAGCTCATATACAAGAGTCATTGCAACCGCACTAGGGGAGAGAATCCTGGCAGAAATTATGGAAAAACTGATTTATCATAAGTCTCCCACTATGTATTTTTAATTGTATCTAAAGTAGGATCCCTTCACTATAAAGGGGTTGGTTATTATTTCTGTAGGGACCAAGTTTTTACATACATGGTAACTGAGAGATCATACACTCTTATATTGAAGAGTTATCCTTTTTTAGCTACATAGATTGATTCATCTTGCTTAATCCATAAATCATCTTCTTTCCAACTTTGCTTATTTTTCATTCTTCGCAATCAATATTCGATATTTTCATTTTACTCTTACGATTTGTATCAAGTTATACCACATACCCTTAGAACTATGTACAAATTCAACTCTATCCATTTTTCGGATAAACAAATATCATTGTTAGTTTGGATGTGTACGACTGAAGAGGGGGTGAACTGGGTCATGCCAGTTCTATCTCTACTTGTTAGAATTCTACTTTCTCGCATTTTCTAATTCACTGCAAGCTGCTGCGTTTTAATATAATTACTGTTTTTCCCCTTCAAATCTTGGTACTATAATTTATAGCATTGGTGTTGCTGTTTTAGATATGTATTTGAAAGTGTATGTGAAGTTTTGCAATTACAGTCAAATCTCTTTATAATAGCCTCGTTTTGTTCGGTCTCTGCCTCGTAAGCTCGATAACTTCATCATTAGAGAGAACATACATGATGTTTTATACTTCAATGTCACACAAGAGGGGGGGTGATTTGTGCGGTGTCCAATTTTTTCAGATTATAGAAGGACCTTGTTCTTCTATATGTTCCTTATACTACTGTTTCGGAAATAGTAAATGCAGAAAGTAAGAACACAAGTATTTTTATGTGAAAAACACCCGGCTCAAAAGATGAAAAAATCAGGACCTACTACTCAGTAGGATCTTTTCCAATAATTTACTAAATCACTGAGCCAAAACAACATTTACAAAACTCTTTGTAAACCTAAGAATTACCTCTAATCCCATTGTGGCAACCAGTCTCTAACTGTTGCAACAACTTCAAGTTAACTCTAACTTGAATATAATACTTAGAGTACCTAATACAATTGCTTCTAGATAAAGCTGAAAGGTACAACTTGAAACACCTACTACAATGAAACTAGAATAAAAGATAGACACTTGGAACTGGTTTTTCTATCTGGTTCATGTAGCTTTTGGTTCACACACTTGAATCACACAAGAATTGCTTGCAAAAAGCGTTGCTATTTTGCTCTCAACTCACGTTTAACTTCAGTGTTTGTGCATCCCTATAAAATGAGAACATCCTGCAATTTATAGAGTTAGTAGAATAGAAAATAACTAGAGTTCCAATGCTATACTCTTCCTTGGTGGAAGAGTTCTAGTTATCTTCAACTTTTAACTCCTCCCTTATCTAGGATAGAGTTCTCTCGAGTAATGAGTCCTTCTCCTTATCACATTTTCGTTCAGGAGATATATATATCCACTTAAGCTTATCTCATTCACGTGCCTGCCTTGTGCTCGAATTCTGCCCGTGTCTGTATTCACTTTATATGGACCTGGTTCATGCTTGAGTTCCTTTGTCAATCATCAAAACAAACTTCTCTTGGACCAACAATATATAATAACACAACATGAAATTTGGTTCATGAGAGAACTTGACTTTTATAGTGAAGTGTTATTATATAAAGATGTTATTATAGAGAAGTTTGATTGTAGTTCTTTCTTGTTGTGTTGTCAACAATAGTGAACAAGCAAGGCTAAAAATAAGAGTTTCCTTGTATAGGATAAAATATGATATGACACATGGCTGACTAAAAGGAGGACACGTGAAATCCAAAATGGGATGGTTAAGGACCGAACGCAGCCACTACACTTGTCACCAGAACGGATAACGTTCATAAAAGTGTATTAAAAGCTCTACGCCCGGTAGCATTTAATGAGGAATATTCTACAGTATTAAGAGAGACGGTCCATTACATAGAATTTGACATTTATACTCAACGTTACATCTCAATCAATGACCCTCATAATTGACATTACAAGAGGGCACGATCCTAGGACCTTCTTCCCAATACATAGATATAAATAGTGAGCTCAGTTATCATTGTAAAAGACACAAAATTTCTGGCAAGAACATTTATTATATTCTATATAAAGATTTATACAATTTAACTCTCTTGCTTTTTGATCCCATCATTGTTGTATTCAAAAATTGTGTTCACAGAATCATTATCTTTGCTATTTTATCTACATTCCATGGCTAAATACTGCGTATTTCTTCGATTATTATATTATTTCAGGATCAAATTAGTTCACTTGTCTAGAAACCATGTACAAATTCAATTGTACTATTTTACAGGTAAACAGTTTGGCATCCACCGTGGGGCCTAGACAGTCGTGCAATTAAATCGATCTTTGCCTCTTTTACTAACATGTTTTGACTATTTTTGTCTTAGAAAAAATCGCAAAAAATGGCAGATAACACTGTTAACAATGCACATAACCCCGAAATTCAAGGGGATCAACCTCATTTCTAGGACTCAATCAGTGACACCAGTAATGGGGGAAATGACGTCACGCTGGTGCATGACAGATGATACCCTCGACAGGTTCGGGAAAGAACTCCCGATGATGTTGACGAGGAGTAAGTAGCGGATGCTGTGAGTTTTGCAAGAGCGACAGGCAATAATTCTAGGCCATCTCACCCAACAAGATTTGGTTATGACGGAATTGAAGCAGGTACTATCAGAAGCTTCGAATAATGCGAACAGGCGCGATCCAATTCCTCTCGTTGTTCCCGCAGACCAAACAACACAGAGAATCGATAACAACAGTCCTATGGGTGAAGTTGGCTCTGATGGGGCTAAAGGGAGCAGATAAGGTCTTAATAACAAGAACGATTCATTCAATGATGAGATTTTATGGTTCATGAGGGAAGTGAATGCCCGCATAGATCAAATCCCGGGCGCACCACCAGTATTGAAAGGCCCAAACTCGAAGAAGTATGTTCAATTACCGTACAAACCAAGTGCGGCACCAATACTAATCCCGAAGTATTTCAAAATGCCTGAAGTTCCAAAGTATGATGAAGCTTCAGACCCACAAGAACATATTACCACCTACACAACGGCGGTGAAAGGAAATGATCTAGCTCCTCACGAAATTGAATCTATGTTGCTAAAGAAATTTGGCGAAACCCTCACGAGGGGATCCCTAACATGGTATTCGTTACTGCCCGAGCATTCCATAGATTCCTTTGAGATGCTCGCAGATTATTTCATTAAAGCTCACACTGGGGCCATAAAGGTGCAAGACCGGAAGGCCGACATATTCGGAATCGCACAAGGAGAATCAAAATTATTACAAGAGTTTGTTACACGATTCCAGAAAGATAGAATGTTGCTCATGGGCAACCCAGATGAATGGGCAGCTGAAGCATTCACCAAATGATTGAATCTGAGAGGTTCAGATGCTTCCCGGAAGCTGAAGGAGAGCCTTCTTGAGTTTTAAGCAACAACCTGGGCAGATGTTCACAATTGATATGAGTCAAAGATAATGATCGAAGATAATCAGGCCGGTTCTACATCATCGGCCAAAGGACGGGAGAAGAACAGAGAAAAACCAAAGGATGACTACAACGTGGATAGGCGGACTTTGAGGAGTCGGTTTTTACCCTACGAGTGTACAGAAAGCCGTGGAAAAAATTTCTGAGCAGCAAAAAAGTTCACCACTGACGGAGGGACTAATCGTGGTCGAAGCAATAGATCACTTCAATATAAACAAACGTTGGGGTCTCGAGATCTTTATTACCCCAGGTTATCAGAATATAACTTCAATGTCAGTGTAGTAGAATTGGTATTAGCCATGAGGAACATTAAAGAAGCACGATTCTCGAGACCTCTGAGGTCCGATTCCAGTTAGAGGGATCCTAATTTATGGTGCAAATACCACAGGACGAACGGTCACCGAATAAGGGACTATCGGCATCTTGGGGAGGATGTGGAAACGCTATTGAAGAATGGTCATCTCCGAGAATTATTGAGTGATCGAGCTAAGAACAATTACGGTCGCAACAGAGACAACACGGAATCCTCGAAAGCAAGAGAAGAAACCCCACTCCAAACGATCAACATGATCTTTGGGGGAACGCGATTAGTGGGGTCACCTTTTTGGAGGTAAAGAAGACTAAAGTATCGATAACCCACAGCAAAAGACTCCGGGAGGACGATATCACTTTCACAGAGAAAGACGCATACGGATTGTTGTTACCACACAACGACACACCGGTAATCTTTTTAAATGTGTTAGATTTTAAAATTAAGTGTGTTCTAGTGGATGCAGGAAGTTCAGCTAATATCATACAATGGAGAGTATTGGAACAAGATAAACTCACCAAAAGCATTATTCCGGCAACAAAACTCCTTGCTGGATTCAACCTTGCGAGCATGACGACCAGGGGAGAGATCTTGTTGCTCACGAATGCTGAAGAAGTAATGAAAATAACTCTCTTCGAAGTAGTGGATGGTGATATGGGATACAACATCATCTTATAAAGGCCATGATTATACGATATGAAAGTTGTACCTTCAACGTATCACAAAGGAATCAAGCAGATTAGAGGTGACAAACCGGCATCGAGGGAGATGAATGCAATCTCAGTTTCTAGTAGCAAAGGGAAGGAGCACACAACATAACAATTATAGGAACTAGCGCCTACTCCCGAGTTAGAAGAAGTTATTCCAGGGGAAGAATCGTCAGAACAATATACGGTGCCGAAATATTTCTAAGTTCTGGAAGAAACGGACGCAACGAAATCCACAGTAGAAAAACTAGAGCAAGTGGCATTGTTTGAAGAATTCTTAGAAAGAAAATTTCACTTGCGAACAGGACAGCATCTCGAGCTCAAGTATGATTTTATTGAATTCCTTAATTACCGTTGATTATTTTGCATGGTTGTACGAGGATATGACAGGTATCCCAACGGAAATAGCCGAGCACAAGCTGAGTTTGGATCCCAACGTACCACCGGTATGGTAGAAAAAGCGCCTTATTGCCGAGGCCAGGAATAAATTTGTCAAAGAAGAGGTAACCCGCTTGCTTAAAATCGGTTCGGTCAGAGAGGTAAGACATCTAGACTGGCTAGCCAATGTAGTAGTAGTTCCTAAGAAGAATAATAAATTTTATATGTGTGTAGACTATAAAGATCTTAATAAGGCGTGCCCTAAAGATTCGTTTCCACTGCCAAATATCGATAAAATGATTGATGTCACGGCCGGGCATAAACTAATGAGTTCCCTTGATGCTTATTTCGGGTACAACCAAATTAAGATAAATCCGGAAGATCGGGAAAAGACTTTATTTATAACAAATTTTGGTACATATTGTTATAATGTAATGCCTTTCGGGTTGAAAAATGTCGGAGCCACTTATCAACGGCTCGTAAATAAGATGTTTGAAAAGTAAATAGGAAAAACCATGGAAGTTTATACAGACGATATGCTCGTTAAGTCTTTGAATGCAGATGACCACCTTAAGCATTTGCAAGAAACATTCGATATCCTAAGGAAGCATAACATGAAACTTAACCCCAAGAAGTGCGCGTTCGGGGTCAGCTCTGATAAGGTTCTGGGGTTTATGGACTCACAAAGGGGAATTGAAGTAAACTCTGACAAAATCAAGGCCATAGATGATATCCCGGATCAATTATCAAACGTAAAGGAAGTCCAAACTCACAGGAAGTTAGCAGCTTTGAGCAGGTTTATTTCCAGGTCGTCGGAAAAATGTCATCTCTTCTTACATTGATCAAAAGAAGAACAATTTCGAATGGACGCCGGAGTGCCAGCAGGGTTTGAGGGACTTGAAGAAGTTCTTATCAAGCCCTTCATTGCTCTCGAAACCAAAATAAGGCCAAATATTGCTAGTCTACCTCGCGGTTTCAGAAGTTACGATAAGTGCAGTTTTAGTCCGGGAGGACGAAGGTACGTAGTTTCCTATTTATTACGTTAGCAAAATTTTAACGAGGGCAGAAACTCGCTACCCACATTTGAAAAAACTGGCTTTAGCTCTCGTAGTTGCCACTCATAAGCTGAGGCCCTATTTTCAATGCCACCCAATAGTTGTGATGAGTACTTTCTTGTGCGGAACATCCTTCACAAACCTGAGCTCTCGGGCAGATTAGCCAAATAGGCCGTCAAAATGAGTGAATTCGACATAGAATATAAACCGAGGACTGCAATTAAGTCACAAGTCTTGGCTGACTTCGTGGCCGATTTTAGTTCGGGACTGCTGCCTCTGGCAACTAAGGAGGCAGTAATGGTGTCGGAATCGACATCAGGGGTTTGGACCTTATTTACAGACAGAGCCCCGAACATAAAAGGGTACAGGCTCGGAATAGTTTTAATCATGCCTTCGAGGGGACCTTAAGGCAAGCCATCATCACGATCCCTTTAACTAACAATGAAAAAGAGTATGAAGCTTTGATTACAGGGCTCAAATTTGCCAGTGGACTTGATTCCGAGGTTATAAAAATCAAATGCGACTCAGAGCTGGTGGTAAATTAGGTTTACGAGATCTTTGATACCAAAGAAGAACGTATGCAATAATACGCGGTAAAGGTCCAGGCTCTTTTGGCACGATTCAATAAGTGGTCAATAACTCATATACTGAGAGAGGATAATGCAGAAGTGGATGCATTAGGAAACTTAGGTTCATCAACGAAAATAAAAGGATCGGAGTTTGGAACGGTGGTACAACTGATGAGCTTAGTCCTTGATACAGATGGTTACTACGAGGTGAATTTGGCTAGTCTGGGCTAGGATTGGAAGAACTCAATAATCAACTACCTCGAGCATGGAAAGTTGCCCGACGATCCCAAAGCATCACGGGCGTTACGCACCAAAGTTGCATGTTATAGCTTCAGGAAAGACCAATTGTATAGAAAATCTTTCCAAGGCCCGCTGGCCTAGTGTTTAGGAGCGTTAGAAGCTGACTATGTCATGAGAGAAATCCACGAAGGGATATGTGGCAATCACTCAGGCGCAAAGTCTTTGGTGCTGAAATTGGTACGGGCAGGATATTACTGGCCTTGCGTGGAACAAGAAGCCAAAGCTTTTGTACGAAAATGTGATAAGTGCCAGTGCTACGCATCACTAGTACATCAACTGCCAGAACCCTTACATTCGGTTCAGTCCCCATGGCCATTCATGAAATGAGGGATGGACATCGTCGGACCGCTTTCACTGGCTCCCGGAAAGGTAAGGTTTCTTTTAATTTTGACTGAATTTTTCTAAATGGGTGGAAGCAGGTTCTTATCGAAAAATCGGAGAACGCGAAGTGGTCGATTTCCTGTGGGAAAATATAATTTACAGGTACGGAATACCAAAAGAGATAGCGTGCGAGAATGGGCCACAGTTTATCGGTGCAAAAGTTACAAAGTTCTTCGAAGACCTGAAAATAAAGAGAATCACATCCTCGCCTTATCATCCGAGTGCAAACGGTCAAGCGGAGTCAACAAACAAAGTGATCATTTAAAACCTCAAGAAAAGTTTGGACGCACCAAAAGGCAAATGGCCCGAAGAGTTGCCCGGAGTCCTATGGGCCTACCAAACAACGACCAAATCAAGTACAGGAGAAACTCCTTTTTTCCTCGTATACGGTGTTGAAGCTCTAATCCCTGTTGAAGTGGGCGAACCCACTTTAAGAGATTCTGAGACAAATGGAGAATCCGGTCTCGTCCAAATCACACCTCAAAACAAGGATATGAAACGGTCAATTGCAATAATAGTAACCCAACAAAGAGTCGGGATCGAATCCATAGGGAGTTTATATGGGAGTTAGGAGTATATATTCTAGTACGTGAGTTTGAACTATTTTAATTTACAATTCCACAAATTGGCTTTTTGTTTCTATTTCTATTTTTAAAACTAAGATTGAAAAGTTAAGAAATAAAACTAAGATAGTTATTTTTGTTGTATTTTTCAACTTTGTAAAAAGCCTAAGGCTATGACCATCGCCTAGGTGTTTGCTTAATGGGATATAAATTTTAATACTTATTTTGTTGATCGGGGTGTATTATAGCTATCAACTCTCAATTACCCACTCAGTACCTCTCGGTCAGAGAGTGATTTTATTCAATTTGGCTTTCTCAAGACAAAATGGGTATTACACAAAATGGTTGATAAAAGCTCAAGTCGGGTTATTACTATCTCTAGGTTGAATCCTTTAATTTGGTTGATCAATCTCTCGATTGACCCAATTTCTTGTTAGACAAGTTTTCCTAGACTAAGTCTCTCTTTCTCAAGTAGAGACCAAGTCAAATAGACATGAACTAATGTTTGCAACCATTAATTCCACAAATTAAAGCATGAACAAGGCTAAAAAATAAATACCCAATCATAAACAAACACTAAATTAGATACTCATAATATTTACACACTAGGATTGGGTTACAACCCTAGTAAACATCTAGCTACTCATGCTTGAAATAGAAGAAATAGAAGAAGAAATGCTAATTAAACTCATATTGTAAAGTCAAAATGATAAAATCTATGTTAAAATATCCCAAAATATAGAAAACTACTAAAAGAAGCAAAGAAAAACGGCTACAGGACTTGTTGATGTCAAAAGTTAACCCAATTTTGTGAAACTCCTCTATTTATACAAGGCTAGAAATTTCGAACAAAAATACCCTTTGGGAGGTTCTGCAGCCACACAATTCTATGTGCATTCCATAGAAGTCTTCATCTTGCAGGAGCTGCGATTCTGCGACAGCATAATTCTCCACTGTGGCCGTGAGGCATTGTGTTCTACGGTCCGCAGATTTATCACTGCGGCTGCAACCTGGTCTTCTGCGGCTGCAAGGGACTTCTTCTGCGACCGCACAATTCTTGTGCGGTCCGCAATCTTGAGGGACTTGGACATTAGAAATTTGCATACCATCTGAAGTTCATCTCCAGTGCTTCATTTGCGGCTGCACAATTCCTGTGCGGTCCGCAGTTTTCTAGGAAACCTGTTGGGACTTTCTTCATTGTTTGCGGCCGCAGATGAAATTCTGTGATCCGCGCTTTGCAAGCACTTGTTCTTTTTGTTGACTTGTGTTTTGATTACTCTTTGTTGAGTCGTATTTTATTTCGGGAGTCCAACTTCCAACATTTCCTGCAAGTTTTTCACATTTCATCAGTTTCGGGAACACAATTAAATATTCTTAGATTAAAACAAAAGCTAAAAGGCGCTAATAAGCAGTCAAAATCCTCACTTATCAGAATAGAATAACGAAGAAATGCTAGTCAACTTGGAACTGCTCAAAGGACGCAGAGACTTGGTGTATGTAAGAATGGAAGCTCAAAAGCAGAGGATGGGGCGATATTACAATCGAAGAGCCAATTTCCACTTTTTCAAAGCATGAGACTTGGTTCTAAGGAAAGTAACACAAATTACCCGGGAGCTCAATGCAGGAAAGCTAGGCCCAACGTGGGAAGGTCCCTACCGGATTTCAGTTGTCACTGGGAAAGGTTCATACAAGTTGGAGAACCAAAATAGGGACAAGTTGCCCAGCAACTGGAACGTGGAACACCTCAAAAGATATTATTGTTGATGAACAACACTCAAACTGAAAGTATGTGCTGCACTCTTTTTCCCTTCATTCAGTTTTTATCCCAATTGAGTTTTTCTGGCAAGGTTTTTAATGAGGCAGATAGAAAGCATACTACGAAGAAAGAAGCAATAATACCTTTCATAGCAAGGCAAACGAACAAGCTTCCACTCGGGGACGATTAGGTAATCTTTAGTTCGATAGCAAATTCCCACCGGGAAGTTAAGTTTGCTACCGAACAGTGGTTACCCGACCGTTCATGAGCACAAAACTCTAGAGGACTGCTAGGTATTCTTTCGCTCGATAGCATGGATTCCTAAGGGGAACCAAGATATGTTATCGAGTGAAGGATTACCTAGAAATTCATTCGTGGGACCTTCGAACATACAAGAATTTCAGTGTTCCAATTTGCATTCTTCGTATTCAAACACTGAAGGGTAGTAATATGAGGATACGTCAACAATGACTGCCACATCAACTGGGAACGAAAATCCAGAAAAAATGCATTATCGGGACCGGAGACTACGCAGCCAGCCCCGTAGAAATAAGTTGTACAAGATAGGCACAAGTAATGGCAATTTCTTTTCTGCATTTCTGAAAATAGATAGCCAAGCCTCGCACTCATTTCTGAAAATAGAAGGAATAAAATGAAATCCTTTTACTTTTATCTTGTTTCTTGTCTGAGGGATGAGCTGATTTTGTCATTAGAAAGTTAAACAAGTACTTCAAATGTTAGTGCCGTAATGAACAGGAAACGTCCTCTTCAAGAGTACCGTAAACATAAGAGGGCCCTCTCTTATAAAAACCCTCACGTTAAAGGGTTGGTTCCGGAAAAATCAATGCCTGAAATCCAAAATGCTATCAGGGAAAAATACACTCGAAGTCGCATATGAAAAGGACGCAAAAAGTAAACTTGCAAAAATATTCATAAAACCCTTCGCGTAAAAGGGAAACTTGCGCAAATATTCATAGAAACCCTCACGTAAAAGGATTAATACTCAGAACCAAAATGCTTCGAAGAAAAGGCATCTGAGACTACACATAGTAAAGCGCGAATTGAACAACATGCGCAGAATACTTGAGCAAATGCAAAAGTTAAAGGCTTGCATGGATATTCAAACGAAAGTAAGACTCAAACGGTACTTCAACAAAAATAAAAAAATATGTCTTTATTTAGAAAGAACGGGCAAAAATGTTACAAGTACAAAATGGGAAAAGTAAAAGCTAAACTGCAGCGCCTCCGTAACTAGGAGGAAGAGAAGTATCCACATTGCCGGGAAGAATAGGTGGTTCCGCTGATGGCTCAACATTTTTCCCAGTTTGGTCTTCGGCCTCATCGCCTTCCGATCCTTCTTCAGTTTCCGAAAATTCGAAACCGGAATCAGAAGAACCTGGAGTATCAGACTGCGCCGGGATTCCAGTTTTTGCTGCCAACTCAAGCTCTCGGGCCTTAGCAATTTTGGCATCAATATCAATGATACCAGCTTTGGCCTCTTCCAAGGTTTTCCTCCTCATGATATACATGGAATAAGTTTTTTCAACAATGAGGGAAGTCGCTCGGCGCTTAAGTTCTTCTTTTAGTTAAATAACCTTGGTAGAAAGGTTTTCTTGGGCTGATTTAGCAGATTTGAGGCTAACGTCAAGCTCGCGGACAGTTGAACTAAAGAGCATATTATGCTCGATAGTTTTCATGTACTTCTCTTCTAGATGGGCATGTTTCGCCTCCACAGCAGCAAGCTCTTCACTTTTGGAGTTCAAGGCTGCCTCCAAGTTAATCACCAACCTCACGGTCGGTTGCAGCAAGAATGATGTTTTGGACTTCTGCCCATTTGGCCTTGGCCTCATCAAAATTAACCCTCAACGGCCCAATTTCTTGGCTGAGGATTACCACTTCTTGCTCGCTTTGCTGCAAATGAGCCACCAAAACTGCGGCCTTAGTAGCTCTGGTTTCAAATTCCAAGAGGCGGAGAACAGTCTGGTCCCATTCCACCAAAGGTTGATCCCGTTCGGAAGTAAGTTCTTCCTTCTAATGAATCAACCTTTGAAGGCCCTCACAGGCATAAACGTTGGCCTATAAAATAAGAAGAGGAAAACTTATAATATATTTGTTTAAAAGTAGAAAAAATAATAGAAGAAAGAAGGAACGTACCGCGGTGGCGTTATGCATAGCATTGTTCAACAAATACTCTCCCGAGAGTGTCTGAATCTTTCCTAATCTTTTTCTGAAGCCAAAGGCTTCAGGTAATTAGCAAGCTCCACCATCCGTGATAGCAGGTTGCACCCGGTAGAGAACGAAAGAGTAATATTCCTCCTCCTTTATGGATCTTCAAAAGGAGCAGCATAATTTTGCCCCAAGTTCCCATGAACTGGGGACTATGGAAGACGAACACCTTCTTCATGTTTAGGTGCGGCCGATGGAGATGGTATAACAACGAGTGGTGGAAGAGTGGACGAAGATGGAAATGATGTAGCAGTTGATGGCATTGGTAAAGGTGGAGATGAAGCTGATGGAGTTGAAGAGTGAGAAACAGTTGCATCAAATGCAGTGCTAGTTGTTTGATGCTCACCAACCAAAGACGACAAGGACCCGGTACTCAGCCTCGCAGCACCGGTTACAGTAATTGGGGCCCGAAAGTGGGAGTTGGTATATTCTACTAAATCAGATTCTCCCCAAATTGCTAAGACGTCGTCTTCAGTTGGTGCAACTATCTCAACAGGTTGAGCATCCTGTTGAGATGATGAGGACCGTCGCCTTCTGTGTAAAGAATCTCCTTCATCAATAACTTCTTCATCATCTTCAATCATCAAGGTGTCTACGACCGGCCCAGAAGGAGGACCAGTTATCATTATCATCGGAGATGATTCGGGGGCATCAACCTTTTCCCTTTTATTCTTTTCCCCGGCCGCGGAGGAGCATCTTCTCTTTGTTTGTTTATCCTCCGGCTAGGGACTCCGTAAAGAAATATTTGCACCCGAAACAGGCCCGAAGATACTTGTTCGAGTAAGTGCTTCCTGAAGCAGCCTCACTGCATCATCAGGATCAGCCAGAACATCCTCCTCGAGGATAGCAACAGAGCCCGCAGGTAGACCTAATTCCATGAACAAAGTCAGAAGGGTTCAACCAAATTCTTCATATAGAAAAATGAAAGCAAGGTAAATTAGAGTTACCATGATTTTTGGCCTTCCACCTGTATTTAAGGGCTAGTTCTTTCCACGTACGAGTTTCGGGCATTGTGACGTCCAAAATCTTCTAAACCCACCGGTTCAAACCTTCCACCATCGGTGGGAGCCATCAAGTTGCTGAAATATGCGAAGGGTGAAGAGATGATATGGCCATAGAGGAATATCTAGTAAGAGGAATATTATACAAAGTACTTACGAGTGCGGTTCCAAGCAACCAGAAAGGATGAAGCCATTGTCAGAATGATGTCATTAGTGGCAACTACAACGAACCGCTCCATCCACCCATGGTCGTTGTCATCATCCATGCTAGATAACAAAGCATGGTGGGCACACTTGTAAAGGTTTATCATTCCCCCGCGGAAGATTTTGGGGGAATAGAGATTCATCACATGCGCTAAGGTTAGCTCCTCTCTAGTTTCTTGGCACAAGCGACGGAGGCAGTCGATCATCCTCCACACTGAAGGACTTACCTGTGTCAAACCCACCTGGTAGCGAAGGCAAAACTCTGCAATCACGGAATCAAGCTCTCCGCTCAAAGAAAACGCACCAAAGTAAAGGGATACGTGAAAAAGTATGTAAAACCTTTCTTGGGAAGGATCACTCGCTCCGATAGATCAGTAGCAATGATTTCCAACTCATTACAATGGCAGTCCTTCTTCACAGCAGGGAAACTGGAAGAAAGAATGGAAGAAGGGTACCTACTAATAACCCATTTATGATGGTTAGTAGTAGGGAATTTCTCTTCAAAATCCTTCAAAGTACAAAGACTCCTTGGGATGATAGAATCTATTGTTCGAGGAATAGAGTCCTCGGTTTTGTTCTTAGTTTTTGAAGAATCGCCACGTTTGGAAGAAGAAGCCATTGGAAAAGAAAAAGGTAAAGAGTTTGTGTTTGAAGAAAATTAGGAAAAGGATGGAAAACAAGAATGCAAATCAAAAACTCAAGCAATTGTGAAGCGTAAAGGAAAAGAAAGTTGCGTATAAGTAAACTTCTAGCAGCTAAATTTACGGCCATGATTACCTCGATAATCGGTAAAAGCTGTGCTAAATCATGGGATGACGCGTGTTCGGGACATTAAATGCGGAGAGACGTGCGTCTAATCAACTATCAGATACCTTCAGAGGGAGTTATAGTTATTCCCGCCAAAAAAGTATTTTTACCAGGTTCTCCGTAACACTAAGTTATGTCACCGAAAAGCAGGGGGACTATTTGTATAGGGTAAAATATGATATGACACGTGGCTGACTAAAAAGAAGACACGTGGAATCCAAGATGGGACGGTTGAGTGCCGAACGCAGCTACTACGCTTGTCACTGGAACGGATAACGTTC
The DNA here is from genome assembly GCA_000715115.1 of Nicotiana otophora. Lineage (NCBI taxonomy): Eukaryota > Viridiplantae > Streptophyta > Magnoliopsida > Solanales > Solanaceae > Nicotiana > Nicotiana otophora. The sequence continues at coordinate 182,480 of AWOL01S0040269.1, forward strand.
ATAAAAGTGTATTAAAAGCTCTGTGCCCGATAGCATTTACTGAGGAATATTCTACAACATTAAAAATGATGGTCTGTTACAGAGAATTTGGCATTTATACTCAACGTTACATCTCAATCAATGACCCTCGTAATTGACATTAAAGGAGGATACGATCCTAGGACCTTCTTCCCTAGACATAGCTATAAATAGTGAGCACAGTTATCATTGTAAAGGACACGAAATTTCTGGCAAGAACATATATTATATTCTATACAAAGCTTTATACAATTTCACTCTCTTGCTTTTTGATCCCATCATTGCTGTATTCGGAAACCGTGTTCACGGAATCATTATCTTTACTATTTCATCTACATTTCAAGGCTAAGTATTGCGTATTTCTTCGATTATTATATTATTTTAGGACCAAATTAGTTCATTTGTTTAGAAACCACGTATAAATTCAACTGTAACATTTTACGTGTAAACATTCCTAAATGCAGAAAATTAAAAGAGTAAGTGAAAAACTGGGTTGCGTGTGCATTTTTTAGTTGATTTCTTAAACCGTCATTAGTTTTTTCTGCTAAATTCCTTAAGCTATATATGTTGTGATTTTAAATCATTGAATTTATGACTAGTTATGGAAAATATATATATCTGGTGAAAGAAACTATTAATATAAGGGGTAAGCCACGTAGGCATGCCAAATCAGCTAAAATGCCAAGGTGGCGCCCTTCCACAGTAGCAAGAAGAACCAAATATTTTACCCATGTTAAACAGCCAGTTGTATTAAAAAAACAAAACAAACATAGAGCAAGCACCACTGATATATGAGAAGATATAAAATGTTTTAAGAAATTGCTATAAAGATAAATATTTCAACATAATAAAAATTTAAAAGTAGTGTTCCTATAGTCGATTTTAGTTCGGTTTCGGTTCAACTTTTAAAAATTTAAAAGTAGTGATCCTATAGTCAACTTTTAAAAATTTAAAAGTAGTGTTCCTATAGTCAATTATTTATCATGCTGGATTGCACTAAAAAAGAAAACAAGATAGGTAAAATCATAAGCATATGGGTTCAATTTGATTACCGTAACTGTTCACGAATAGTGTATTTATTGTTACAAGGCGCAATAATTAACCCATAGAGTCAAACATTCTCTATAACAGTATCATTTATTCCGAATTTGTTTGGCCGTTATAGCGAAATGATGTTATATAGAACATGCATTAATTATATTATAGCATGGAAATTGGTTATATAAAATAATTAATTTTTATAGTAAATGATTATTATATAGCAATGTTATTATAGAGAGTTCTGACCGTACCTATTACTTTAATCTATACACTTAAAAATTTTCAATAAAATGCATGTTAAATCTATTTGGACCCCCATTGCTGTTATACATGGTTCATTCTTGTTATGTACAATTCTTTTATTTAATAGACGTGACTTAAGGTGCAACATAACATACCTTAAAATTAGTATTCTTTGAGACTTACAAAAATCCCTAATTCATCTTTCTATTGCCGTTCATGCTACATGTATACGGTTAAAACCGATCCTCGATCATGAAGATCGATCGAGGATGGCATCTCAGTCAAGGGGTATCTTCATGGAGAGCCCGAACGAATTCCGAGATGGGGGCATCGAGCGTCAGGGCGTTCGAATTGACCGAGGCAACATCGACCGATACAGGTCCCGAACATCGATGCCCGAAAGTGATCACCAAGCTCGAAACCAAGGCCGAGGTTCCGATCCGATACCGAGCTCGAGTCAGTATCGAGCTCACAGACAAAAGCTGTTACAACTGCACCAAATGAGAGAATCTTGGCGGGAATTAAGGGGGAGACATACCATCATGGGTCCTCCACTAGTTATATTATTTTATTATGTTGTTATAGATAAAA
>AWOL01S0040273.1:5156-16899 GCA_000715115.1 Nicotiana otophora
TTTATTTAGTGATTACTAATCGCACTTCTACATATGTCGTGGTGTCTTTCGTGTTAGAAAAACTGGTCTAAGGTACTTTATTATTTCAATTTATGTCAGGGTTTTGTCTTTGTTTTTTAATTTTCATATTGTTTTCAAGTTGTACTATATCATGAACAATAAAATCTGAAAGGCCTCGCTTTCTTTTCACGTTCATTGCTTGTGAATCTCTAGTTTCTTGGATTGGCATGGTTGTTTCTGTGCTGGTAGAATTAAACTCTTTCCAAAATATGTTAAATGGAATTTTCCAATTACATAAAAAGATAAAAATGTCATTGAAGAAACTTTAATAGTCTTTACATTTTCTCCCTCTAGTTTTATGCCTTGCCTTTTCGCATTGCCATGGCAAATGTCACAGTTCTAAGTAAATATATGTTCTATGTGAAGTGACTGTCCTAAAAAAAGGTATCTCACATAATCATATTTATCGCTTGTAGTAAAAATAACATGCAAATATCACACATATTTTGTTGCACCCGCAGCTCCTCATGCTTCAGTGTCTTCTTCCATGATTAGACATAGATGAAATGGCACTCGTCGTAACCTGAGAAATGTTTTATAATGTCAGTGAATATAGATATGTCTTGTCATAAAACCAAATGTTTATTGAGTTGAGTCTCACTTGGATCAACCGTAACAAGCATGGCGATGCCTCCAAATTCACAAGTTCCTCCAGCTTGTTTAGTCTTTTGCCAGTAGCTATTAAAAGCATAAGAAGCATGAGAAAGTACAGTATTTGGCTGAAAGCAAACTCCATTTTGTTCTATGGCCTCACAACCAGCCCCAGAACCACATGCATAGTCCATTGCCTGCTGAAGTAAGACTTCTGGTACCGTTGGCTTTGCTACGCACCAAACAGCATTCTCCGGTTTCTTATAAGGCGGTGTTGGTGCCGATGGATGAGTCATCGGTGGCGGGATAATCGCTGGTGGTTTAGGTGCATAATAGGGTGGAGTTTGTGTACTTGGAGATGGTAATAGTGGTGGAGTGGAAGAGAAAGGTAGCGGCACAGCCCCTAAAGGAGGAGGAGGGTTTATGCAGTTTGGTGGATTATTTACTGGGTTTTTTGCTTCAGTTAGCTGTAACTGTAAATGATTGTGTAATACTGAACCATGGGGTTTCTTGACACTATCTGCATTGTTGATAAGAACAAAAGAAACCGACAGTAACACTATTAGAGATTTAAGTTATATACACTGACGAGCAAATGACTTTAACACTATTAGCACAATTTAATCGGTTATAGAAATCTACACCATCAGGTTACTTAAAAGGCAGTTGCAGGTAATTCTTTGCACAAACACTAATCGGTAACCTTAAGGAGGTGGGAAGCAGTCTATTATAATAAATCATATGCACTGATAATGCAAGAAATGTTTTACAATATCAGTGAAATATAACTTAAATCCTTTTTCATATTGCAATATTAGGCTTAATATGAAGTGTTACGTATTTTCGTAGGTCAACTAAACGTATCTTTATACTATTAGTGTACAGAAATATAAGCTCAATACAATAATAATATTAATCTCATGAAGGGGTAGAGCAGCAGAATAACATTAGTAGTGTATGCTAACTTACCACATAGACCAAAGGGGGTTGAGGCTAGCAATAGAATTGTTTGTAAGGAAATAATGTAGCATCTCATATTGTTGTTTCTTGAATTCATTATAACAATGAATAGTGGATATGCTTGTCTTGCTGCTAAGTTTCCTTTGTATATATGTCTTAGCTATTCTAAGAGCCTTGTCAGCTGAATTTGAACTTTTATTTAGAATAAGAAGAGTGTGGTAAAAAATAGAGGCCTTAAAGCAGAGTGTGTGGGACTAGCCAACAGATAAAATTCTTGAAGTAGTGGAATGAAATTCTTATTGCAAAGTGAAGCTCAATTGGAGCAGCCCGGTGCATTAGGCATTTCACGTTTATGTTGGGTCCGGGGAAGGGCCGCACCCTAAGAGGTGTGATGTAGACATCCTATCTTAATACAAGTATTAGTTGCTGCTTTCACGGCTCGAACCTATGACCTATAGGTCGCACAAAGACAACTTTATTATTGCTCCGAGGCTCCCTTTAAAAGTGAAGCTCAACTATCTTCTTTTTTTTTTGTTGGAAAATATGGTATTTGGTGTTTGACGAGTTTGTGCGTATCTCCATTAATTTATTGGGTATCTGCTTTCACCAACACAAATGCCGAGTACTTTGTGCATCAAAACTTAGTCGACGAAAATATATAATCTTAGTCAGCCACTTATCAAACTAATTTGTGAATTAGGACTTTTGTCCGTTTTCTGGTATTTACATATGGTTTGCTTTTCTACCCAGAATATATGTTTTCTTGCGATAAGCAAAAGAAGAGAATGGGGCCAAAAATATAATACATACTTTTGGAATCTTTCTTTTTGCTTGGCAAGTACTCAAAAGTCAAAAGACCAGACTCGTGCATCACTTTCAAATTCAATGCCTAGAATGTAAACCACTAATTAAGTTGGCATTACACACTGCAAACTAGTTTTTTACAGGGAAAAAACATAACTAGGCAATATTTAAAGAAAATTTACAAAATTATAGCAGCATTAGTTAATTATCATCCACGGCACCTAAATATTAACATATCATAATAACTTTCAAATAAATGTTCCTAAAATTCAGCTGGACAAGAATCAACCCCATAGGAAACTGTTCCTATTTTTTCGCTCAAATTTTTTATTTTCCATAACTGATACAATCCTTCCATATTTTTTTGTCTTCCCTATGTATTCTAATGCCTTTCTTTCTTATTTTCTTTTTGTATATGCAAAATTTTTCTTTTCGTTTCCTTCTTTGGAGTTTAAATTTGGATAATAACATATTATTTTAACATGTTACAACTTTGACTGGTGTTTAAATATTTTCTATTTAAATGGTATATGTGATAAATTATATATTTGTGGTATATGTAAAGTATAATACACACCTATAAAGAATATGTATGGTATATTTTGTTTATTTACATTTATTATGATGTATATATATAATTTATATATTTGGTATAAAATACATGTAAAAAATATATATATGACATATTGATGGAATATTTACATTATAAATTAACACAGTATAATATACTTGAAATATATTAAAGGTATATTCTGAGTAAAAATAAAATTGTACAACAAAAAGTTTAAAACTTAAAGAAAAAAAATACTAAAATTCCTATTGTGCAACCTCGTTAAAGAGGAAATTATTTTTGAGATATTCTTCTTTCAGAATCTTTGATGTATTTGGGTAAGTGTTATTGATGGAAGAGGAAAAATAATTATGGAAGAGAGAGGGAAAAGGAAATGTAGTAAAAGTATATTGATGTAGAGGAATGAATCCCTTAGTTAATGGAGTTACCAACGTGAAAGTGCTAAAGAAGTAAACACTTATGCCGTTTTTAGAATAAACAAAGACTACTATCATTTATGAGAATAATTTTTAAAAAGGGAGCAACCATGTAAAAATCTCTTTACCCGTTTAGGTCATTTTGGATAGGGAAATTACCCAAACTGTCACACTATAAACTTTCCCAACCAAAAATAACCCAAAATAAAATATCTACTAACAAGGGCCCAAATGTCAATTTAGGCCCAAATAGTTCCAATTAATGTCAGTTTTTTTGTATCCGTTATTTTTGTAATACAGACACCGTTCTTTTCTCTAAGTTTTCACTCTCTCTCTCTCTCTCTCTCTCTCTCTATATATATATATATATATATATGCGATTTTTTGCTAAATTAAATCAAAAATGCTGAAATTGACAACAAAACAAGATACATTTACGATTATTTTCGTCTGATTCCAGGTAATTTGGAGTAGAAAATTTCTTGTTTTATATATTTTTTCGGATTACATATTTTTTTGGAGAAGCGATGTTGCTTTTTTTAGGCTTTTGCGACTGAATTGTTTAATTATAGTCCATCGTAGGTATTTATTATAGATGATTTTGTTAGTTTTGGTTGAGTTTTGTATCAAATTTTTCACAAAATTCTGTAACCGTTTGTTCATATAATTTTTTTTAAAATTTTCTCATTGAACCTAGTTTCAATTGTGAAAAAGAGCAATATGACAAGACAAACTCGTTCGATGAGTTCATCACCTTATTCAAAGTCGGTTTTCATTGAGAAATCGAGCAACATGAGAAGAGAAACTATGTCGATGAGTTTGTCTCCTTATTCAACCCCCGTTTTAGTTGAGAAATCGATTGATGAACGAAATATAGGAAGACAGAATCATTCCGACAGTGCTAAAGTGTTAGAATCTCGAAAGGATATTGTTGGACAATCTGAGAAAAAGAAGAGAAAAAGGTTTAGAGTGGATGATGTTGAAGGTTAGAGAAAACGTGTCATGGAGGACGAAGTAAATTTGGGTGTCAAACCAAAAAAAAGTAAGGTTCAGAAGGCAGAAAAAGTTAAAATTTCTGACAAAGTTTGTAAGGTACATACAATTTCAGTTATATTTTTTCTATTGTTGAATCTTCTTTTAAAATTGGATTTAGTTTGTATTTTTTTGTTTTTAATTCGTGTCATTTATTTGTAGCCTTGGAAGCTTTATATTTCAGTTGGTGAGCCTTTTCTTGTTACTCATTGGACATCATACACTAATGTGGATATCATATTAGTTTTACAGTCAAAGTTGACTGATGCCCAGCTTCAGATGTTTAGGGAAAGCTATTTTGACTATTTTCTTGATTTACCTTGAGTTATTATTTAGGCACAACTGATTCGTTCTTTAATGTTTAAGGAGTTGGTTCAAGATAAGTGTGATCAGTTTTATGTGAAATTGAATGACGAATGTGTTTTATGTTTTGGTCTTCGGGAATTCGGTGTTTTAAATGGTTTAAACTGTTGTGGCAATAAACATGTTGAGGGTAACTTCAGTGGACCCAATAGGTTGGTAGATACTTATTTTTTTGGTTTTGAAGCGGTATCAAAGAAGTCGCTTATTGATTGTTTTGAGAAGAAGAAATGACAGTCTGATGAAGGCGCAGTTAAGATTGCAATCATTTATTTCATAAACACATTTCTAATGTCCACTCAGGCTCAGAAGACATTTATAAGTAAACGTGATTTCCATCTTGTTGAAAGTGGTGAGTATGTGTCCTTTCCCTAGGGTAAGATTGCGTTTTGAGCTTTAATGAAGTCGATGAGGGACAGGTTGAGGGGAAAGTCTGAGTTTTATAGGATTGGTGGGTTTTCTCTTGCACTACAGGTGCGGTTCTATGAATGTTGCACTGTAGTTGATAAAAAGTTTATTGTTCGGGTTGGAGATCATACACCACGCATATTGAATTGGGAAATGACAGAGAGGCCAACACGTGAGGACTTCTATACTGGTTTCTTCAACAGCACAGTGAATAAGGTACCAAATTTTATGTATTGATGGGTTATACATATATGATACGTTATAATTTATTATGATACATCAAATTTATAGTTTTTATACATCTTTGATACATCTATGACTGAAGCAATTTTGTTACATTTGCAGTTTAAAAATATTTTTCTTACAACTGAAGAGCTAGGAAAATTTACTTTGCCTGTTGAAGTTAACGATGTGTATCAGAAATATTTGACATCACGTAACAGAAAAAAACTTCCTATTGATGATAGTGATGATTTTGTCATGCCACCCCCCGAAATAGATTAAGGAGCCTGTCCCACCAAAAAAGGCGCCGGGTGTCCAACTTATTGTTTATAACCATGAGTTACAGAAGTTGAAAGTTGATGTTAAACAGGTTTGTATTGGTTTTTTATATATATATCTTTTTGAAAGTTTTGTTAAAAATGTATATTCAAAGTCTATTATTTTTTTATTTGTTTCCTTTTGTAGCTCCATAAGCAGTTAAAGTCCTTCATGGAATATGTTTCTGATAAATTCAAGGAAGTCTTTGAGTCGATAAATTCTAAGGTATGTATTTCTTTTCCATTGTGCATTTTTTTTATTTTTTTAGTTAACTTACTATATCCCTTTTAAAAAAAATAGTTTGGTGCAAGTGAAGACAAATATTGTGATGATCAAAAATGTCATCTTTAAATTTAATAATTAATTTTATATTCTAAGACCTCGAAAAGCACTATTTATAATTTTTTTACTTGCGTGCGCAGTCCGTAAAATTTTTCGAAAAGTTTTCAAGTGAAAAATGAATTAAAATGTGAATTAGAGCTTTAAAACTCAACTAAGTTGACTTTGGTCAATATTTTAAGCAAACGGACTCGAATCAGTATTTTGATAGTTCCGGTAGGTCCGTATCATGATTTGGGACTTAGGGGTATGCCCGAAGTCAAATTTCGAGGTCCCTAGCTCGAGATATAGAATTTTGATGAAAAATTAAAAGTTTAAGTTCAAATAGTGACCAGATGTCAAATTATGTGCAAACGACCCCAGAATAGAATTTTGATGATTCCAACAGCTCCATATAGTGATTTTGAACTTAGGAGCATGATCAAAATTTTATTTGGAAGTCCGTAGTGGAATTAGGCTTGAAATGCCAAAAGTTGAATTTTTGGAAAGTTTGACTGGGGGGTGACTTTTTGATATCGAGGTCGGAATCCGATTCTGGAAATTGAAATAGGTCTGTTATGTTATTTATGACTTGTGTATAAAATTTGAAGTCATTCCGAATTGATTTGATGAGTTTCGGCACAAGATATAGAATTTGAAAGTTCAAAGTTCATAGATTTTGATTTGAGGTGCGATTCATCGTTTTGATGTTGTTTGATGTGGTTTGAAACCTCGACTAAGTTTGTATTATATTTTGGGACATGTTGGAATAATTGGTTAAGGTCCCGAGGGTCTCGGGTAAATTTTGGAAGGTAAATGGAATGAATTTCGGAAAAAGAGGGCTGCTGAAAATTTGCAGAAATTTCGCCAGAAATTTGCAGACATTTCGCGCGTAGAGCCAATTTTGGAAGCTTATATCTCTTAATTCATAAGGAAAAGAAAAATTGTCAAAACATAAAAGTTGTAGTCATTTGATTCTAGTTTCCAGAAAGTTAAACTATTCATTAGTTGGACATTCGTACAGAAAGTTATGATAGATTGAATGAAGGCTGATAGAGCAGTTTCGCCAGAAATTCTGATGCGTGGAGCCGACTTTGGAAGCTTATCTCGCAATTCATAAGGAATCGGAAAATTTACAAAACTTAAAAGTTGTAGTTGTTTGATTCTAGTTTTCAGAAAGTTAAACCATATCATTTGGACATTTGTACATAAAGTTATGATCGATTGAAAGAAGACTGGTAGAGTAGTTTTTGGTGGACTTTTAGTGACAGAAAATGGACTTTTAGTGACGGATGGGCAGAAACTTAAGGACCAAAAATGGTCATTTCCTTCATTTCGTTTTGGATTTTTGGAGCACGGTTCTTGGGCGATTTTCACGGAAAAACATTGGGGTAAGTGTTCCTTATCCTATATTGTTATCGGAATTTGATAAAATTGGTATGGGTGGACTCGTAATTGAATGGGTTGTCGGATTTTGTAAGTTTCTCCGTATTCCGAAATGTGAGCCCCATGGGCAAATTTTGAGCTAATTTCGGATTTTATTAAAAAAATATAATATTTTCTTATGAAATTGATTACTATAATTTTTGTTGATTCTATCGAATTAATTATAACTAGATATGAGTCGATCGGAGTCAGAAAATCAAGGAAAAAGCATAATACTTGGTTAAATTTGAGCAAGTCGAGGTAAGTGACTTGTCTAACCTTGTGTGGGAAAAATTCCCCTAGGATTGATAATTGTAATGTGTGAAAAGTCATGTACACGAGGTGACGAGTGTGTAAACGGGCTAAATGTGAAAGATTATGTTTTAAATTGTGTAGATCACTGTTGCGCATTAATTAAATTATTTTATTTTGTTATATTCTTCATTATTGATTTAATGTTTATATTTTTAAATTTGCTTGACCTTTTCCTGCTAATTATTTTATCTGTTTAGTTGGAACTTGGTTTCTTTTATTCTATGCATTATTTGAAGGTTGATTTTCTTTAAATTAAATATTATTAATATGAAGTATTTGACATTTTTAAACTTGATATTGAAGCAACGTATTAAAGATTTTAAAATATTATTTTCCTGAATTATTTACTCCTGAATATTTTTGTAAGATTTTTGTACTCATTGTGATGGAGCAGTGAGCTCTTTAATGTGAAAAAATATTATTGTTGATTTATTTTGACATGAGCCGTGAGCTCTTTAATGTGAAAAAATATTATTGTTGAATTATTTTGACATGAGCCGTGAGCCCTTTATTGTAGAAAAATATTATTGGTGATTTATTTTGGCATGAGCCGTGAGCTCTTTATTGTGAAAAAATATTATTATTGAATTATTTTGGCAAGTTAAATTATTTGAGCACTTGAGGTACAAATTGTGATATATTGTGATATTGATACGCATGCGGTTGTATAAGGTCTGGGTATTAAAACGCATGCGATGAGATAAGGGTGACTTGATACGCGTGGCTAGTAGGGAAAACTACTAGAAGTCATGCAGTGTGATAAGGATGGTTAAAATGCGGGATGCTATTTCGGAAAAAATATTTTCTTTCAAATAAATTGTGAAGGTTCCCGCGGTGAGATAAGAAAATGAGATATTGTGAATTTGTTTATGATTTGGGACTACGACGCGGTACCTCGGGAGTGCCCTTGTTGATATTGAATTATGGCCGCAGTTGCCTTTGATTATTGTGTGATTTTCTTAAAGTTGAAAAGAATTCTGTTTTGTTTTCATGAGGTATTTATTTGCCATTATCTGATGTAATTAAATGTGACATACTACTTGATTCATTTCCATTGCCATTTTATCTTATAATATTGTTTAAACATTTTACCATGCCATTATTTATTCTCCAGTAGGGCCTGACCTGACCTCGTCAGTACTCTACCGAGGTTAGGCTTGGCACTTACTGGGTACCGTTGTGGTGTACTCATACTACGCTTCTGCACATCTTTTTGTGCAGATTCAGGTACATCTTATCAGACCACGCATCAGTAAACTAGCTGTACGAGGAGACTTCGAGGTATATCTGCCAACGCCTGCAGACTCCGGAGTCTCCTTCTATTCTTGTTATGTTGCTTTCTTATTTTCTTTAGACTCTGTTATATAGAGACATCAAGGATAAATTCTTAGAAGCTTGTGACTTATTTCTACCGGGTTTTGGGAGTTAAAATTGTTTGAATTGTAGTTTAATTATTTCAGATATTTATTATTATTCCGCATTGATAGGTTTACCTAGTCTTAGAGACTAGGTGCCATCACGATATCCTACGAAGAGAATTTGGGGTCGTGACAAGTTGGTATCAGAGCTCTAGGTTCATAGGTGTTATGAGTCACAAGCAGGTTTAGTAAAATCTTGTGGATCGGTACGGAGACGTCTGTGCTTATCTTCGGGAGGCTATGGAACTGCTAGAAAAATATTCACTTCTTTGATCCCTTATCGTGCGGCATTGATTTAGCTTGAAACATATATCTCATATTCCTTTGTATCCACTCGTGTATGACATTGCGCACTCGGTATCAGTTGTGCATCGACGGTTCGTGATGCTGCAGATGGACTACGAGGGAGCCAGAGATGCTCAAACATTGCCTTAACGTGTGGTTCCGACTGAAGATGCGGGCGTATTGAGAGATCACCTAGTGAATCATGTGCGGGGTGCAACCGATATTGGCGTTTAGTTGATTTATACGAGTTGTGAAGGTTATTATTGTGGATCATCGGATGCTGTGACCTATGACTTCACGCCGTCCACTATCAATGGGTGGACTGCGGGGTCATGTATTACATCAATTTTGGCCTGAAATGTATATATGTGGTACTGAAAGGTTCCCTAAAATTTACACATGCTTAAGGCCTGAGATTTTGTAGAGGATAAGGTTGGGACTTGCGATATGTCCCTTCTTAATAATCCTATACTTCAGTACCAAAGGAGTTATAGAAACAACTCTAAATTTACAGAAGGTCTATTCAGCGTGGACGTCACGGTTGCGGATTTTAGGGTGCTTTGGAGGAAGTGCAGTTGTTGACGAGATTCTGGACTATGTGGTTCATGCCAAGATTTGTCTGTATGAAGCTCTACTTTTGTGATCGTTGTATATAAATAGGGGTAAGGGTTACCCCAAGGAAGAATCGAAGAGTATGTTAAGAAATGGGTCAACTCAACAGTGTTGAATCAGCATAATAAAAGAAGAAATTTGCCTTGGGAGAGATAATTCTCCACCGATGTTCGTGGCAAGCCTATGAAGAGGGCAGACCAGCCAATGCAACGCCGCCCACTTGGCTCAGTTCTCAGAAATGCTTTTGAAAGAGTTTGTTTTCCGGGACTCTCTGTAATGCGTGGCGTATAGGGTTTGAATGGTTGCGTCAGGTCACCATTGACGGTGTCAGAATATGCCATCAAGTTCAATAATTTAGCCCGTCATACTCCTACTTTGCTTCCTACAGCTAGAGGGCGAGTCTACAGACTCATTAAAAGACTCAATTATGATAGTAAAATTTTGTACAACTTGGGAGCTACAAGCTGATACTTCATTTCTGCTAGTTGTACAAATTGCCAAGATATTAGAATGTGTTCGGGGTGAGGAAAAAAGGAAACTAAGGAGATCAAGACGTCTCGAGGTTCTGGGGGATTCAGTGGATTCTACTCTGCAAGTATAAATCATTATGGAGGGGCCTCGGGCAGTCGGCCAGCCTAGTCCGCACATCGGATTACTCGGGGTGCTCCAGTAAGTTCATTTAATGCACCACCGATATGAGTTCCTATAATGGTTATTCGAGTTATCTGTCACAAACTCAATATGAGCAGCCTAATCCGGAAAGGGGTTGTTATGAATACGGTGATACCAGACACATCATGAGAAAAACTGTCAAAAACTTGGGAGAGACTTATTTCATCAAAGCACTCAGGCTACGTGCCCCATTGAAGTTACTACACCACCCACACGACCATTTAGGGGTGGAGGACAGACGGGTAGAAGGCTTCCTAGAGGTGGAGACCCAACCGTTGATATATTTGTTTTACGGTATGGCGGAGGTCACTACATCAGATGGTGTCGTTACAGGTACGACCTCGATTTAATATAAAGGAATAATTTCCTTAACTTGATTCGGTTCTCAATATCGAAACGAGTCCTCCTATTGTGCTCCATTTATTAGTGAGCTTCATAATTCTATAATCTACTTATGTGTTTACCCCTGTTGGGAGATTTTATGGAGATAACTACGCCTATAATTTCGTGTTGGTCACTAATAAGAGCTGCGAGGCTAAATGTGGCTTTCTGTTACTCATTTCGGTAAATTTTGATGTAAATTCAGAATATTTAATTGCAAATTGTGAATTATATGCCCTACCGGTGTGGGGTTCATTATGTGTTGTGATTGGATGTCACCGAAATTATTTAAAAAGAGAAAATGGAAATTTTCAATTGGCACGATGTGCATATTACGTGTGATTCAGAACTGAGGACGAGAGCCTCATATTGTTATATAAATTGATATGTTTAAACCGGGCTACGAGCTGCGGTGGAAGTTATATAAGGACGAGATCCTTGTGAGGAAAATTCTTGTGTTTAAGTTCTCCCTTGTGAAATTAAATTTGTACTATAGTACTAATAGGGAGTCATGCCTGTTAGGCTTATTTGAAAATTCTTATATGAAATTCTCTGTGCATAGTTGTCAAATTCGT
>AWOL01S0040277.1:14853-25451 GCA_000715115.1 Nicotiana otophora
GTATGGAGACGTATGTACTTATCTTCGGGAGGCTATGGAATTGTAGGAACAATCATACTTCTTTTGATTCCTTGTCGTGCGAGTTATTGGCATCAAATTATTAAATTCGCTATTCTATTCTTTCTCACAGATGGTGAGGACCCGTACCGGGCGATCTGATGACCAGGCACCCATGCCCCCGCTAGAGCTACCAGAGGTTGGGGCCGGGGTGGAGGACGACCACTCGGTGTAGCCAGAGAAACCGCGCGAGCTGCGATAGAGGAGCCCCCAGCAGCTCCAACTGGAGGGCAGGCACCGAAGGTTCCTATTGCTACACCAGCCCTCCAGGAGACTCTATCCCAGTTAATGAGCATGTTCAATAACTTAGCTCAGGCTGGACTGATTCCACTAGCTCCCGCCACATCTCAGGCCGGGGGAGGGGTACAGACTCCAGCAGTCCATACTCCTGAGCAAAGGGTCCAGGTTGATCAGGCCCAGAGTTCATTCCTATGCCGCCGGCAGCTCCGGTTCAGTATGAGACCAGGACAGCCGCTTCTGAGGTGGAGCAGCTCAGACTTAAGAGGTACAAGAAGTACCACACACCTACCTTCAGCGGATTCGCTACAGATGATGCTCAGGGTTTTCTGGAGAAGTGTCATCGTATTCTCCGTACTATGGCCGTAGCAGAGATGAGTGGAGTTTCTTTTACCACTTTCCAGCTTAGAGGAGTAGCCTATCAGTGGTGGTGTGCTTATGAGTTAAGTAGTCCGGACGAGGCAGCCTCTCTCACATGGACTCAGTTCTCGGATATATTTTTGAGAGAGTATGTCCCTCAGAGCCTCAGGGATGCATGGCGCACGGAGTTTGAGTAGTTGCGCCAGGGTTCTATAACTGTATCAGAGTATGCAACATGTTTCAATGATTTGGCCCGACATGCACCGGCCTTGGTTTCTACAGTTCGGGAGAGGGTTTATCGCTTTATTGAGGGACTCCACCCCAGCATCAAGATTAGTATGGCGAGGGAGTTGGAGATGGATATCTCTTATCAGCAGGTTGTGAGTATTGCTAGGAGATTGGAGGGCATGCTTGCTCAGGATAGAGAGGAGAGGGAGGCCAAGAGGTCTCGAGAGACTGGTTATTATTATGGAGCTCGTGCCCCAGCAGCTCACCATGGTAGGGGTTATGTGAGTCGCCATGTTCATTCAGCTCTTCTAACCGCCAGTGGTATTCCAGCCCCTTCTAGACCCAGGAGCCTTATTATGCACCGCTAGAATCTAGTGTGCCTCCTGCTTGGAGTGTTATTAGCGGCCAGTCCAGCAGACTTGGCCCGAGTCAGTCGTAGCAGCCACGCCCTCCCAGGGGTTGTTTTAAGTATGGCGACACTTTCCATATGGTGAGGGATTTCCCAAACATAGGAGGGGTACACCTCCACAGACTTCTAAGCCATCACGTGCTCCACCGAGTCCTCAGGCTATGATTCCAGCACCAGCTACCGTCCTACCTGCTCAGCCAGCTCAAAGTGGAGGTCGGGGAGGTCGAGCTCGCCCTAGAGGGGGAGGCTAGGCCAGGTATTATGCTCTTCCGGCTCATGCAGAGGTAGTTACTTCTAACTCAGTCGTTACAGGTATTGTTCTAGTCTGTCATAGAGGCTCTACGTATTCTTATGTGTCCTCTTATTTTGCCCCATATTTGGGCGTATTTCGGGATTCTTTGATTTCCCATGTCTATGTGTCTACTCATGTGGGAGATTCTCTTGTTGTGGACCGCATATATTGGTCGTGTTTGATTGCTCTTAGTGGTTTTGAGACCAGAGCAGGTTTATTATTACTCAACATGGTAGATTTTGATGTTATCTTGGGCATGCATTGGTTGTCGCCCCATTATGCAATTCCTGATTGTCATACTAAGACTGTGACGCTGGCTATGCCAGGCTTACCGTGATTAGAGTGGAGAGTTACCTTAGAGTATACTCCCCGCAGAGTTATTTCATTTCTTAAGGCTCAACGAATGGTTGATAGGGGGTGTGACGCGTATTTAGCTTATGTGAGAGATGTCAGTATTGATACCCCTACAGTTGAGTCAGTTCCAGTAGTGAGGGATTTCCCACATGTGTTTCTAGCTTATTTTTTGGGCATGTCGCCCGACAGAGATATTGATTTCAGCATTGATTTGTTGCCGGGCACTCAGCCTATCTCTATTCCTGCATACCGTATGGCTCCTCCTGAGTTGAAGGAGTTAAAGGAGCAGTTGTAGGATTTCTTGATAAGGGCTTCATTCGGCCCAGTGTGTCGCCTTGGGGTACTCCGGCCTTATTTGTGAAAGTGAAGGATGGTTCTATGCGTATGTGTATTGATTATCGCCAGCTGAACAATGTTACAGTGAAGAATAGGTATCCATTGCCTCGTATTGATGACTTATTTGATCAGTTACAGGGTGCCCGGGTATTTTCCAAGATTGACTTACGTTCAGACTATCATTAGTTGAAGATTCGGGAGCCAGATATCCCGAAGACTGCCTTCACGACCTGATACGGTCATTATGAGCTTCTTGTTATGTCTTTTGGGATGACCAATTCCCCAGCAGCCTTTATGCATTTGATGCACAGTGTGTTGCGGCCTTATCTTGACTCCTTCGTAATTGTATTTATTGACGACATTCTGGTATACTCCTGTACTCGGAAGGATCATGAGCATCACCTGAGGACTGTGCTTCAGACTCTGAGAGAACAGAGGTTGTATGCAAAATATTCAAAGTGTGAGTTTTGGCTAGACTCAATGGAATTCTTGGGTCATGTAGTATCGAGTGATGGGATCAAGGTAGATCCGAAGAAGGTGGAGGCAGTGCAGAGTTGTCCTAGACTGTCATCAGCTACGAAGATCCGCAGTTTTCTTGGTTTGGAGGGGTATTGTCGTCGTTTTGTAGAGGGATTCTCATCTATTGCAGCACATATGACTAGACTGACCCGGAAGGGTGCTCCGTTTAGGTGGACGGAGGAGTGTGAGGAGAGCTTTTAGAAGCTCAAGACAGCTTTGACTACAACCCCAGTTTTGGTATTGCCTACAGGTTCGAGGTCCTACACTGTATATTGTGATGCGTCGTGGATTGGTCTTCGCGCGGTGTTGATGCAGGACAGTAGGATGATTGCCTACGCGTCCAGACAGCTGAAGGTGCATAAAAAGAACTATCCTGTCCACGACCTTGAGTTAGCAACTATTGTTCATGCCCTGAAGAGTTGGTGCCACTATTTGTACGGTGTTCCTTGTGAGATTTACACTGATCATCGGAGTTTGTAGCATCTGTTCAAACAAAAGGATCTTAATTTGCGTCAGCAGAGGTGGTTGGAGCTACTTAAGGATTATGATATCACCATTTTGTACCACTCGGGAAAGGCCAATGTGGTGGCCGATGCTTTGAGTCGTCGGGCGGAGAGTTTGGGGAGTTTAGCATATTTTCCTGCAACAGAGAGACCCTTAGCATTGGATGTTCACGCCTTAGCCAGCTAGTTTGTGAGATTGGATTTTTCTGAGCCGAGTCGAGTGTTGGCTTGTGTGGTCTCTCGGTCTTCTCTTTATGATCATATCAGGGAGTATCGGTATGATGACCCCCACCTGTTTGTCCTTAAGGACACGGTCCAGCACAGTGATTCTAAGGAGGTCACTATTGGGGATGATGGCACATTGAGGATGCAGGAAAGGCTATGTGTGCCTAATGTAGATGGTTTGCGTGAGTTGATTATTCAGGAGGCTCATAGTTCGCGGTACTCCATTCATCTGGGTGCCTCAAAGATGTATCAGGACTTGAGGCAGCATTACTGGTGGAGGAGAATGAAGAAGTACATAGTGGAGTATGTGGCTCGGTGCCTAAATTGCCATCAGGTAAAGTATGAGCATCAGTGACCGAGTGGGTTGCTTCAGAAGTTAGAGATTCTTTAGTGGAAATGGGAGTGGATTACTATGGATTTTGTTGTTGGACTCTCACAGACTCAGTGGAGGTTTGATGCAGTTTGGGTGATTGTGGATAGGATGACCAAGTCAAATCATTTCAATCCTGTGATGACTACATATTCTTCCGAGCAGATGGCTTGAATCTACATCCGTGAGATCGTCAGGCTTAATGGCATACTGGTATCTATTATCTCTGACCGGGGTACGCAGTTTACATCACTGTTCTGGAGAGCCGTACAGCATGAGTTGGGCACTAGAGTGGAGCTGAGCACAGCATTTCACCCTCAGACGGACAAACAGTCCGAGCGCACAATTCAGATATTAGAAGATATGCTCTATGCGTGTCTGATGGAGTTTGGAGGGTCATGGGATCAGTTCTTGCCACTTGTGAAATTTTCCTACAACAACAGTTATCAATCAAGCATCCAGATGGCACCGTATGAGGCTATGTATGGTAGGCGGTGTCGGTTCCCTAGTGGGTTGGTTTGAGCCGGGCGAGGCCAGATTATTGGGTATAGACTTGGTCCAGGATGCCCTGGATAAGGTGAAGGTGATTCAGGATCGATTTTTGGTCTTTTTGAGGTGTTGCGGCATGTTGGGGAGGTTGCTAATGAGATTGCCTTACCTCCCAACTAAGCAGGAGTTCATCCGGTATTCCACGTTTCTATGCTCCGGAAGTATCACGGTAATCTAGCTCATGTATTGGATTTCATCTCAGTCCAGTTGGACAAGGACCTATCTTATGTTGAGGAGCTAGTGGCTATTTTGGACAGGCAGGTCAGAAAGCTAAGGTCAAAGAACATTGATTCAGTAAAGGTTCAGTGGAGGGGTCAGCAGGTCGAGGAGGTGACTTGGGAGACCGAGCAGGATAGGCGCAGCCATTATCCTCATATGTTCACAGCTTCATGTATGTCTCTATACTCATTTGAGGACGAACGATTATTTTAAAAGGGGGAGGTTATGACGACCCGGCCGGACGTTCTGAGAGTTTTAGCCCCAATCCTCTATTAACTGCTTCCCCCGTATCTTTTTCTGCTATTGTGACTTACCGGGAGGTTTCGTTTTGGTTTTTGGAGTGTTTTGGGACACTTGGTCCCTAAATGGGAGCTTAAGCCATGGGATTTGGACCACAGTTAGAACTATGTGAAGACGACTTCGGAATGGAGTTCTATCGATTTCGTTAGCTCCGTTAGGTAATTTTGGACTTAGGGACGTGTCTGGATTGTGTTTTGGGGTATGTAGCTCATTTAGGCTTGAAATGCCGAAAGTTGAAGTTTTGGAGATTTGGATCGGTAGTGGAATGTTTGATATCGGGGTCAGATTCTGATTCTGGAAGTTGGAGTAGGTCCATAGGGATAAACACGACTTGTGTACAAAAATTGGGGTCAATCGAACGTGGTTTGGTTGGTTTCGGCATCGGTTGTCAAATTTGGAAGTTTTAAATTCTTTAAGTTTGAATCGGAGGATGATTCATGATTTTAGCATCGTTTGATGTGGTTTGAGGGCTCGACTAAGTTCTGAAGTTTGTTGGTTTCTGGTGTTTCGCACCTACGGTGGGGGAACCGCAGGTGCGGGGTCACACGTGCGGATGATTAAGCACAGAAGCGGATTTGGAGGGAGTGCCCAGGGGCCACTGGTGCGAGGTGAGTTCCGCATCTGCGGGAACATCTGCGATGCCCGCAGATGTGCTGGAGAGATCGCAGGAGCGGTGGAGGACTGCAGAAGCGGACATAGGTCTGCAGGTGTGCACACGCAGGTGCGACCTTTTGATCACAGAAGCGGGCAATGCGTTTTAAGTGAAACGGAACCTGCAATGGATTTTTTGCAGGTGCGGAACCGCAGATACGATTGAAGGCCCGCAAAAGCGGTTTGACTGGCAGAAAAAGGGCTAAGTGCGAGGGTTTGATTTTATTCTTCATTTTTTGACTTGAGAGCTTGGAATTTGGCGATTTCTCGAGGGATTTTCCGAGAAAGCTTTGGGGTAATGATTCCAAACTCGTTTTTGGTTGTATTCCACTAATCTAAAGTTGTTTTCTCCATTTAATTTCGAATTTGGGGTTAAACATTTGGGGGAAAGTTGAGAAAAGTTCTTAGGCCGAATTTTGGGATTTTGATCGAGATTTTGGTATCGGATTTGAGTAATTTTGGTATGAGTGAACTCGTGAGTGAATAGGTGTGCATATTTTATGACTTTTACCCGATTCCGAGACGTGGGCCCAGGGAGGCTTTTTAGGGCGATTTTCCAATATCTTGTTGTAGCTTTGATTTCATTAGCTAGATTAGTTTCTTGTAGTTATATTTATGTTTTGTAATTGATTTTTGCTAGATTTGGGCCATTCGGAGTGGGATATTCGTGGAAGGAGCATTGTTACGGATTGATTGAGCTTGGTTCGAGGTAAGCGGCTTGCCTAACCTTGTGTGGGGGAAATCCCCTTAGGATTTGGTACTG
Source organism: Nicotiana otophora (assembly GCA_000715115.1). Lineage (NCBI taxonomy): Eukaryota > Viridiplantae > Streptophyta > Magnoliopsida > Solanales > Solanaceae > Nicotiana > Nicotiana otophora. The sequence goes on from AWOL01S0040277.1 coordinate 21,226, forward strand.
TTTTGATATGTGAGAGTCGTGTACGTGAGGTGACGAGTACGTACACATGCTAATTGATGTAAAAACCCGATTTCTGCAATGTAATAACCTGTTTTCCTTCTTATTTGAGTCATAGCAGCATGTGTAGTATCTTGTTAGATTGAACAGCATGACTACTTGCCTTAAGTTTTAATCTAAACTCCACGCAACATGTCTAGTAAATTTTCTATTTTTTTTTCTTGTCTTGTACTTAGTTTAAATTGTAGGATCTCGTGTTGTAGCTGTTGAATTCTGTTTGTTTGAGTTGTGTATTTACTTTTGGGACTACGGAACGGTATTCCGGGAGATCCCCCTGCATATATACTTTTGGGACTACGGAATGATATTCCGGGAGATCCCCCTGCACATTTACTTTGGGACTATGGAACGGGATTTCGGGAGATCCCCATGTCATGCATATTTACTTTGGCACTACGGAACGGTATTCCGGGAGACTCCCCAGCACATTTATGTTTGGGACTACGAGACGGTATCTCGGGAGATCCTCTGTTGTTATTTCTGTGTACAGAGCTGTTACCTTTCTATGTTTTCATTCTTGTTAAATTTTTGTCTTTATTTTATTACGATATTTCATTCTGCCTTGTTTTTATTATATATATACCAGTAGGGCCCTGACCTGACCTCATCACTACTCGAACGAGGTTAGGCTTGTCACTTATTGGTACCGTTGTGATGTATTCACACCCTTTCCTGCACATGTTTTTCGTGTGCAGATCTAGGTTCCTCCTACCAGCCTCGTCCTTAGTTGCAGTTGTTGCTATTTTCTGAGACTTCAAGGTACATATGCCTACGCCCGCAGATCCTCGGAGTCCCCCACCCCTATTCCCCTCCTTATTTCTATAGAAAGTGATGTATAGAACAGTTAGAATCTCGTAGAAGCTTGTGACTTACGGTGTTCCGGGTCTTGGGTGTGTTATGTATATTCCGAGAGTTTACTATTGTATATGCCGAGCGGCATCTCAATTGCTTATATAGACTATTTGCTACTGTTAGTTGGTTATTTTCATGTTTTCATTTCATATCCGCTAAGTGTTAGGATTACCTAGTCGTAGAGACTAGGTCTTCTCACGACAATTCATGGAGGGAGAATTTGGGTCGTGAGAATAGTACAACTTAGTTAAGGGTTCACTCGACATGTTGCTTGGGTCGAGTGCCAATCACGTCCCACATTAGTTTTTGGGGCGTGACAAGTTGGTATCAGAGCCTCGGGTTTTGGTAGTCCTTAAAAGTCATGAGTTGTGTCTAGTAGAGTCCCACTTATGAGTATGTTGTGTACCATACTTATATCTGGGAGGCTGTCGGGCATGTTAAGATAATTTCTTTTCCTTGATTCCTACATTGTGTGTTAGAGCTAAATGTTTCATTAATCTGACTATCCTTTATCTTTCATTTCAGAACAAGATGGTTAGAACAAGATCCACTTCATCCTCTGCTGCTAACAACATGGGGATACCGGCTTCTAATCATCAAGAAGCAGCACCAGAGGTGCAGATGACACCGGTGGCACCAGTTGCAGTTAGAGGACATGGCAGAGGTAGAGGTAGAGGTAGAGGTAGAGATAAAGGTCAGAATGTTAGGGGTAGAGGTGGAAATGCTAGAGGTAATCAGGCTCGTGGTAGGGCCGTTGGACAGGCACATGCTCAACCTCAGTAGGTTGATATTGATCAGGTGAAAGTCACGCCCCCTCCTAACCTACTCAGGGTGAATCAACCACAGCAGCAGGATGATCGAATTAATAGAATTTTGGATTTTCTAGAATCCCTAGCCCCTTCGGCTTGTGGTAATACTCTTGTTCATGCTCCTCATTAGGTTCCTCATGATTCAGATGAAGATGAAATAAAAGATTATTTCTAGGCCCCGCCTGGGGTACCACCACCAGTTGTCCCTACAAATATTGCCCAGGCAGTGCAGTTACCAATAGGAAAGATTGATCCACGTGCCTTTCTGAGATTAAAACCTCCTATTTATACTGGTACAGATAAGCCGAATGAGCCAATGTTATTTTTGGAAGAGATAGAGGAAGTGTTTATTTCTTTGGTTTGCCTCGAAACACAAGCCACAGAGTTAATTGGGTTTCGGTTGAAGGTGCAGCAGGGCAATGGTGGAGAGGTTACAAGAAGGTCAAAGATTCTACATTACCGCCACTTACTTTGCCACAGTGTAAAGAAGCTATCAGGGCCAAATTTTTCCTAGCAGGCGAATGGATGAGCTCCGGCTTCAGTTCGAACATCATAAACAGGGCACCATATCAGTGACTGAATACGAGATGGAATTCACAAACTTGGCAGAGTATGCACCTAATTTGATACCGACAGAGAGAGAAAAAGTCAGAAGGTTCATTGAAGGCTTGAATCCACATATGGCCAAAGATATGACTTCACATCAGGATGACAAGACTTACCTTCAGCTAGTTAATATTGCTACACGCAAGGAGGCTTTTGATAAAATTGCCAGGGAAGCTAGGGAGAATGGCAAGAAGGCTAGAACCACAGGTAGCTATAGTGGACTTTCAGTTAGGGGAAAGAACATGAATCATTCAGCTCACAGTCAGTCAGTAGCTCACTCGTCTCCTTATCCAACTTCATTCAGACAAGGCCAACAGAGTAAGGGTCAGGCTTATCTGGAGCACAGTTCAACTAGTCAAAGTAAGACTTGGTTCTCCTATCCTATTTGTTCCACGTGCAACAAAAGACATCTCGGGAAATGCCTTTTGATTCAGAGAGGATGTTATCACTGCTATGAACCAGGTCACCTAATGAAAGATTGTCCATGACTTAGGCATGCTCCAGGGAAGGCTCCAGCAACTCAGGCAGCATCCATGGGTAACTCGTTAGTAACACCTCCTCCAGTTCGGGCACCTAATACTCAGACTAAGCGTGGTGCAAATAGAGGTAGATCTCGGGGAGGAGGCGGATTGGCAAGACTCTATGCAGTTCAAGATAGGCAGAATGCTGAGGCGTCTAACAAAGTTATTACATGTATTCTCTCAATTTGTGGTCGCCTTACTTATGTATTAATTGATCCTGGTTCAACCTTCTCTTATGTGTCTCCTTATTTTTGTGTCAATTTTGGAAAAGCACCAGAACAGTTAGGGGTTCCCTTTGAGGTATCCACACCCATGGGGGAATATGTTAAAGTTGAATATATATTCAGGGATTTCATTATCATAGTTCAGGGCCAAGAAACATTAGCCGATTTAAACTTGTTAGATATGGTTGATGTTGACATCATAGCTGGCATGGACTAGTTATCTTCTTGACATGTTATAGTTGACTACCACGTGAAGAAAGTTAAATTCTCATTTATAAGGAAAGATCTGGTTATAATTAGAGGTGAAGTGGGTACGCCTGTGGGTAAGTTTATTTCTTACCTTAAGGCTAGAAAGCTAGTGAGTAACGGGTGTTTGGCGTATCTAGCACATGTGCGGGATATGAAAGACGACTCCCCAATGTATGAATCAATACATATTGTGAAAGAGTTTCCATAAGTGTTCGCGGATGATCTCCCAGGGATACCACCAGATAGGGATATTGAGTTTGGCATATACACATTGTCAGGTACTCAGCCAATTTCGATTCCTCCTTACAGAATGGCTCCAGCTTAGCTAAATTATCACGACCCAAAACCTAACCAGTCGTGATGGCACCTATCGTGATACTAGGCAAGCCGGCATTTCCAAAACACTTTCAACATTTAACAAAAATGAATTGAGACATTTAAAATAATCGGAGTTTTTCATAAAAATTGAGTAAAACCCAAAACATAAGTGCGAAATAATATCCCGACATCGGGGTGTCACTAAGTCACGAGCATCTAATAACCAATCTAAAAATAGAGTCTGCTACAGTATGTTCCGAATGCCAATACAAGAGAGTAAAGATAATAAGAAAGGAGAAACAAGGATTGTGGATGCCGGCAACTACCTCGTAAGTCTTCGATAATTAGCTCGCGCACGAACTCAGCGACCGCCAGAACCGCACATACCTAGATTTGCACATGAAGTGCAGGGTGTAGCATGAGTACAACCAACTCAGCAAGTAACAGAATTAAATAAGGAACTGAGAAGCAGTGACGAACTATAATAATACAGATCATTTCAAAGTTTTCAGTAAAGAGTGAACATGCTTTCAAATCCGGTGGTATAAGTCAAATCAGTTCGAGCTCAAGTAAAATAGATATGAATCTTC